>VXBB01022893.1:116128-177652 GCA_013399915.1 Illadopsis cleaveri
CCGAGCACGGCCCGGCAGACGCGGCCCCTCCCGAACAGCACCGGGACCCGACGGCAGCTCCGCCGAGCCCCAAGCCGGGCGGGCGCTGCCGGCTGTGGTACTTTGGCGGGCGGGCTGAGCCTTCCAGCCGCGGCTGGAGTGCCGGCCATGCCTTCCCCCGGGGCTCCGGGCTCCCCCGGACACCGCACGGCTCACCGGCATGGCGAGCATCGGCAACACGTGCGCTGGACCCGGCGCGAGGTTGCCGAAGGGCTGTGCCAAAGCCAGAGCTCCCCGCCCAGAGAGCCGAACCAGGGGAGATGCTGAGCACTGGACCCTGCACTGCTCGGGGCAGGTGCAGCACTGTCCGGGTGTGCCAGAGCATCCTCACACCCAGATAAAACTGGCCTTCCTACACATGCGGATAAATGTTTGACTTGAGGATGGGCATTGATCAGAAATAAAAAGCCAAATTTTGTTCCAAATCCTACAGCACCAACAAAACCACTTCCAGCTGGCCACATGGGAACAGCGCTGTGCTGTCCAGGATGAGCTGCCCTTCACTTACATCCTCAGAAAACAGCCTTAGGCTTACATCTGCCTCAATTAGCTTACAAAAAATGCAACCTAAACAGCAAACATGGCTTGAGAATTTATGCCATCAGCACTCTCTGGATAATGTGTATGGGAGATACCATCAAATGCTGCCGCTATCATTTAAGCTTTCAGTTCCACCCCTGATTTTACTCCATGCTTGCAGCCAGCAATTTCTAGTCTCTTTTTTTGTCTGTTCAGATTTCTAGTTTCTAAAGTTACCGTGTAGGAAGGCATCTTCTTACTCAGCAGGTTTGCCCTATGTTTGCATTCATTGTGAGAGCTGCTGACTTCAGTGACAGGCAAGTTTTTACTGCTTTTTGTTCCTGCCAGCACTGCAAAGCTCACAGAGCTGAGAGCTGGCAGCCAAATGAGTCCCTTCTGCTGCATCATCACCGGGACTGGCTACAGCCTGAGTCAGTGACTCCTCTGAAAATCTTCGTGAGAAAATCAGAACTACCAAAATGTGATGTAAGCCATAGGCTGACTTACATCACCTGCCTCACTTGTCAAAAATACACAAGCAGAGTTTTCAGGGAAGATAATCAGGAAACATTTACTTTACATGTAAATCACTTACCGAAAAAGCGTCCAGAGAGTTTCACAGTCACTTTGCAGAGCAGAACTGTACATGCACTGCTTTGGTGTCCAAATACAGCAACAGGATCCACCTGACCCAATATTTTTCAACTATCCTCAGTATTTTATCTAATCAGAAAAGAGTGAACTATGAAAAAGAAATCTCAGTTTTTTAAATATTATTTTTGAGCATTAATGACTAAATTTTCTTTCTTTCTCATGGTAAACTCACAGCTTTCATCTGCAGCTCATGCTGGCACTGTACTCTCTCCTGCTAAACTGTGGTTCATCAGTGTGACCTGCATTTGAGATTTACTAGAGGAGCCCAGCATACCTAGAAGAAAAACACAATAGAGAATGCAATATGCAGTAACATTTCTATGCCAGATGCCTTGGTCAGTTGGTGGAGTGGCTGGAGCTGCCCCTGGGAGATGTAAGGTCATTTCCCTGCAGACTTTGGCACTGCTTCCTGCAGGCATGAGTATGTGGCTGAGCTGTGCTGCCCAGCACTGGACACTATCCCACCTGTCCCAGGGGGAACACCTCCTTGCCCAATTCACTGGCCTTTTCGAAGGAGGAGTTGGTCTGAGTTCATCAGGGGACAAAAAAAAAAAAAAGCCAACAGAGAGAGAAAGCAAGTTGTAAAGTTGTAGTTCAGTCCTATTTGTGGGCTGGTTTGCCTTAGCTGTGTCATCTGCTCACTACTGTATTCTGCTGTGATGAGGAAACTGCTTTACCATCTCCCTGAACTACACTGTGCCAGGAGATTTTGACTAATGAGATCAAATGCAATATTTGTCTTAAATGGCTTCACAAAGAAAGTGCTTCCCTCTGGAATGCTCCTTGTGCCTGTGTCTGGGCAGCTACAAATACTATATTTTCATTTTCACATTTCTGTTTAATGAAATAAGTAATACAATTCCTACTAGAACTAAGCAGTTCAATAGCTAGACGAGTATAAACTCTCCCTGTTTAATTTGTCAGGATTCATTATTTTAACACATTTCCTAGTAATTAATTGGGTAGAGATTGTGCAGACTTGCGATAACATATCTAAACTCATACATAACTGATAAACTCACTGAACCACAGTTTAAAGGCACTGCCAGTTGTAACTTTGTCAAATACACTGTATTTGTAAATATGCAGCCAATGAACACAATTATCTACTTGGCCAACCATTTCGGAAGCATTATCTAGAGAAAGACAGAAAGGCAGTCCAGGAGTAGAAGATCTTGCTGCCAACATAAACAAAGCCATGCCTACTTTGCTGCAAGGCAGCAATTTTTCTTCTGTCACTATCACAGACTTTTTTTGCTTGACTCGAGCTGTGTTTTCAGTTATCCAAACTTCCCCAGTTTTTGTGGCTCCTTTCAGAGCCACAGAAAACCCTTTTCTATGTAAGAGCTCTCTTTGAAGTGCTATCAACAGCTGGAACAACAGCACACTGTTGAGGTTGCTGTCTGTAAATAACCTGACTTACCTTAGGCAGCATTTCAGCCTCAGGCCTGGCCAAACTGATCTATATGCTTCCTGGAAAGAAAGATTTTAAAAATCAGATTGACTTGAATAGATCTGACTCAACGTTTTGCTCCATGGGCAGCTGGCAATTCATCCAGGACTGCTAAACTGAGCTAGGGCTATACAGCTCAGAATTTTGGTACTATTATGAACCAAAGAGAAGGATTTTCCAAACATGAATGAAACCTCATACTTGTGGTGCTTATATGCTTTGTCTAAAGTGTTACCAACATCTCTAGAAAGTGAAGTGATAGCCAGGAGTCTTCCCTGGGATGGAATGTAGCAGCCTCAGGAACAGGAAAGAAGCTGAAAATTCACTAACTGGACCTTCCCAAGGTGAACTCTGTATTTATCAGATCACTGCAGCCACAAATCCAGGACAGAGAAGGCAGATTCTTTCCACATTAGAATAAGATTTTTCTGGTGTTAGAGCATTTATGTCTCCTTCAGCTTAAACCAGAAACAGTCCTGTTTGGTCTGTGGTCAGTTTTGCACTGAGCATTTCACCCCTATCTGAGAAAATGAATAGCATCATGTTAGCTCTTTCATCCCTGTGGTCTGGAAAAAGCTGTCACAGCAGCATGGATGGTGTTTGGCATGGCCACAAATGGCCTGAGCTGGGTTCCCACATGCTGCTGCATCCCTTCAGATCTAACAGTTCAGAAAAGGGAAAGTGGTTTTGCCCACATGATCTTTTCTCTTGTTCTGGCTTCATATGGCTGTGCTCTAACACCATAATGTCATGGAACAGAAAAGGAGGGGAATGAACACCTCTGGTTGGGAAACAAGAGAGGTGGGGAGAGAGTTATTTACAGCAGTTTAAAGTGTCCCCATTGGAATATGTGCAATCACTATCCTCAATTAGCTGTAGCCCATAAGATGTGGTAGTGTGGTCCCGGAACCCAAATCCGTTTTCAAATGGACGTATAATCATTATCCTGGTCCCCCACAGGCTCAGCCCTTCCCAGCTACCAGTGCCAGGTCCCAGCTCATCCTCCAGCTCTGCTGATGGGAGCTGCTGGGTGTCACTGCTGGTGTGGAGGAAGCTGGAGCTCCAGGCACTGCAGAGTCCCAGCAGCACAGGCAGCTGAGTGTGGCTGTAGCAGCACGGGAGCTGCAGCCCAGGGCAGGCTGGGAGCAGTGGTAATTGCCAGAAACCCATTAACTGCAGGGGAATTACAGCAATTTGCACCAGCCAGCTCTGCCTTCAGACAGAGCCCCCAAAGCCCAGCTAAGGGGCTGCCACAGACGCTGCACTCCTGGCAGGGTGTCATTAACTCTTCTTCTCAGGGTAGCCCCTTTTGTCCTTACAGTTCTTGCTCTGAGTGTTTTTGATCTGGGGTCACTGTATGCATGTTTGGACACTTGCTTGTTTCTCATGCCAAGTTCCTGACCCAATCACAACTGTATTCCTAGATTTTAAGTATGTTACACTAACTCTATTAAGACCCACCATAAAAATGTTTACTTTTGGCACATTTAGTCACTTAGTAGATTCTTGTTTCATTCTAAACCTGTGTACAGTTACCATCTCCATTGCCTTCTCAGAGGAGATTCAGTCCTTCTATGAGCAGATGGGCAAGGCAAGCACACTTTGGGCTGAGCCCTTGGGATGCTAATGAACTTTATCTCCAGGGAGCCTTCCTGTTCAGGAAAAGCACACCCTTGACAAGGGGATTTTAACATAGATCTCATCTCATCTTGTCATAAAACAACTCCAAAGTGAAAGCAATAAAATCATTTGCTGTATTAGCATTTTTTCCCCTTCCAGCCACCTTCCAGTATTACACTGGCCCAAATCAGTGGTGTGCCTTTGCCAGGTTGTTTCACAGCGCCCCAGAGGCAGCATCCAGATGTTTACCCCACCCTTGAAGGCTCATCACACCAGAATGAAGAGGAACCCTGTCATGAATTTCAGCAGGAGATAGATGACACCCCAGCATCCTCTCCCCTGCTGATGGAGGTAACCACAGGCAGTTTGGAAGAGCAGCCTCACAGGGATCTGGCAAAGTGCATTCCCTTGCTCTCCCATGCCCATTTGCTGCTACTGGAAGGTGTGAAAAATACCAAAATATTTTTGGTCAGTCAGCCTGCTGTTTCCTAGATGCAAGCCACCAGATCTGGTTGGTACTGTTAACAAACCACACAGCTACAGAGAAAGGGGCATACCTGATCCCAGGTGCACTCTTGCCCTCACATACAGTGGAAAGACTTTATGATGTGGAGTCTGGATTTATTGCAGCTCCAAGCTCTCTTTTCTGGCCTTCATGCCACAGCTGAGGCTCCTCTGCTTCAGTGAATTTCTCTGAACACATAACCTGCCAGAAAATCCTTTCTGTTTTTCAGTAGAGCTCATTTTCTCCTGGTTAATCTCCCTAGCCTGGCTCTTGGGTGTAGAAACACCAAGGGTTGCAACAAGGAGCAGAAGGTATGGCAATAGCATGGGACAGCAGCTCAGATCAGCCAAACCACCATGAACATTTCCCAGGCTGGGGAGCCTGCACACTTCTGCCATGTCACCTTGGGCTCCAAAACAAGGAGCTAAGCACCCTTTCCTTCCTCTGAGCTCAGGGATGCTCAGCACTCCCGGGAGGAAAGTCCTCACCTCTTGGCTGGCATGGGACCAAAGTGACAGCAGAATGGCAGCAGCAGCTGGAATTTGCACTCTGACACATATAGAATATTTTCATAAAGGGTTTATGCATACATAGAAATTGCAGGGCACAAGAATAGCCTTGTGGAGTGGAGACTCCCATTTTATGGGAGCTGTCCCATAAAATGAATTTGTGATGTATATTTTTTTTAATTTGCTCAGTACAGTCCCCTCTCTCAACCCTTTCCCCAGGATGGAAACAAACAAAATCCTGGAAATTCTGCAGTACTGTACTCTGATGTTATCTTCCATAAATCAAAGTGTTCAGGCACTGGGTCAATACAATAAGTATCAGACCAAGAATAACTAAACAGAAAGAAAATATCTCCTAGGTTACCCTTTCCTATGTTTGAATCTACAAAGGAATCTCTCAGAGGCAGCTTTTTGTTAGTCTGTCATGCTTATCATGATAACCCACTGTTCTGCAGCTATTTGTTTAGCAACAGGCATGAAATATGGTCTCCTTTCATCCCTATATAAGTTACCTTCATTCTGCTGTTACAACAGGAAACAGGCAAGTAATTTCTTCCTCTTTTCCTTTATATGTTTGCAATGATAAAACAAATATTAGAAATAAAATAAATGAAAAACAAGGTGAGTCAGAGGCTAGTTAGCATTTGGACATACTGCTGAATGTACCGTGCTACAGATACCTATTTATTTTTGCTGTGAAACACTGCCTTTCCTTTGTCTTTGCATTCTCAGCATATTAACAATGTGGTCTCTCCTCTTATCTACAATTTATCCCAAGGAACTATTAAAAAGAAGGATTGGAGGAGGCTTCCTGCTGCTCTTGTCCCATTTCATCTCCCAGAGACATAAGGAATTGCTGGTCAGGGAGAGGCCACTTGGCCAAAGCAGGCTGTGCCCCATCGGTTTATCTCGGTGCTGCCAGCGCTGCTCCCTCCAGCGCACTGCCCTGTCACGGGAGAGCGATCGCCTCTCAGGAGTGTGAAGATAAACAGATTTGAAGCCTTCAAGGCATGTTCCCAGCACCTCCTCCCCCTCACACGCACACAGAGGGTCGGCCTGCAAATGCCCCGGTGCACAAGGCGGCTTTGGGGATGGAGACTGAGATGTTTTTGAAGGGCCACACGGAGCTGTGACTTGCATCAAAACGGCTTTACCAAGAATTCGGGCTGACCCGCTAAAGGCAACACCCCGGTGCAAGGAGCGAGCTGAGGGGGCTGAACCGAGGGGAGCCAAAAGCCGGGCATGGCAGGGGTGATTTCTTTTGATGCCCAAATTGCTGCCTCCATCAGCTGCAGTTGCTGGGATTTTATCTCAGCTGGGCTGCAGGAGTCACCCGGGGACCTGTGGGGATCTCCCCAGTTTAAAGCCTCTGGAAGAACTCTGCCCAGTGCTGGACAGGATATGAAGGCAGGAGACACAGCTGGATCACAGTGCCCTGCATGGCCCAAGGGACTGTGGGGACACAAAGCAGCCCACCCCAATTCCTCCTTCCCCTGCACTATTATTAACCTGGCTTAGGACTCCACCTGGTCTCTGGCAAGGCACAGCAGAGCAGGAGGAGACCAGAAGCTCTGCTGGAAGCACATCCCCAGGTGCCCTCAGTTTAATGCAATTCAGCACTTGCCAACCCAGCACAGGCACTGCCAGTTGCAAAGAGGTTGTGTGGCCAAGCAAGGAATCAAGAGAACTAATTCTGATGGAAATAACTGGGGGCAGGGGGCAAATCACAACTTTTTTTTGTTTTGCTGGAATTAATTCCCTGGTGCAATTTAGTGTGCAGCATACACAGGTATGGCTGCATAACACATCAGGAGAGCAACCAACAGCTAAAGCTGCCCACAGTATAACTGTGCTGCTATCCAGCTATCTGTGCTGCTAATCATTAGTTCAGGATTATGTTTGCTAAATGCTAAATAACATTTTGCTGCCATTTGTGTTCAGATACCTCTGTAAGATCACAGTGGCCAGATGCTGGCACATGACGGAACTTGTTTTGTTGAAATAATACACATATGAAATACATACCAAAATGTTCATGCTAAGTAACTGGGGGAAAAAAGTATGTGTGCCATGTGTGGGGGGCAGTTATGACAAGTTAGGGAGTTAAATTGGCCTAAGGTACTCAACTGAGGACCAGGCCACTGCAAGTCATTGGGTGGAAGCCCCATCTGGAGCAGCTGGGGCCACCCCACCAGCCTCAGCAAGCTGCAGCACCCAAAGCACAATGCCTAACCAGTGCAAACCTTCAACATACAGACAGCAGCCCTCCAAATCCTGCCAGGTTTTCAAACTCCTGCTGGCTTCAGGAGGAGCCTGCCCTGCTAACACCTTCAGTGCAGGACACCCCCAGTCACATCCTGGAGCCCACTCCCCACCACGGCCCAGCCCCGCAGCAGATGCAGCCCCACACCAACTAATCCAGCTGCTTCAATTAGATACAGCGTGATCAGGATTAATTTCTTTCTCCAGTGAGAGATCAACTGATCCAGCCTGTTTGCACCTTAAGAGTCAATTAAATAGCTGGACCTTTTCCAGGACAGAAAAGCGCTTACGTGACTGAAATGTTGTTCATTTTTCAAATTCAGGTCTATGTAAGAAAGCAAAATTTCAAATTCACCTCTTATCTTTACAAAATTGCAGACATTTATATAAATGAAAATCTGATCTTAGAAAGGCTTACAGTCAGACTCCAAATTCCCAGTGTGGAGAATAGCAAAATTAATTAATCTGCAAAATAATACATTTTAGCTACATGTTAATAGAGTTCAATTATATTATATTGGATGAAGCAGCACCTCACATTTTGATAGCCAACCTTTAACTATACTAAGAAAAGCACTTGTAACAATCTGTTACAGCACAGAGAATTACTTTTTACTAACCTGTGAAATAATTATTCTGTGACTCTTCAGCACAGGATGCCTGTAACTACTGGACTGATACCCAAAAGAGGAATGAACAGTTTCTCAGTCCGCTGGTGTTGGGCCCATTTCTGTAGGCCTACATAGAAAGGCAGGCATTTATTTAAAACTCTGCATTACAGCAAGCAATAGTGCATAAACAACTAATTAGGAATAAATCTATTAAGGATGGACAACCAATTACTGGGCAGCAATACATAGATTGGGTGGGGCTCATAACTCCATCAAACATTTTCTGAAACTGAATTTATTATATATTCATCATAACTAGAAAACAATGCATTGTGGCTGTTCACAATAAATAAAATCACAGCTTCAGCTAGAGAGTAATTTCTAATATCTTCTATAGAGAAATTCCTTTACTTGGGCAAAGGAAGAAAGCAGATTTTCCAGACAAAGGGATGGCATGGCATGGCCTGGCCAGGGTAACCTCCATTAAAGTGGCATAGTTTGTCATATCTGACAACCCACTGAAGAAAGTTATCACTAGTTAAGGGCCTGACCCTGCATTCCTTAAGTAGACAAAAATCCCTTTGAAGTCAATGAAGCATCCTGCTCAGATAACTATATCAGGATTTGGCAATTAATGAAAACTTCTAATTTCTTAAGTACATTATAAAAGGTTTTCCCTGAAAAGTAAATATTACATGTTACTCACAACAACTCCTTCACAATGTGGGTTTGCTTCCAGCAGCTCTTGCAGCACAGGAACTGTTTTTCACTAAATAGGAATTACCAAAAGTCAAAACTACATTGTTTCCTATTTGCATTGATCTGCCTTAAATGTTCTTCTCTAGCTGATGTCTAGTTGAAGGTTTTGACAGCCTTGCATTCAAAAGGTCAGTAAGCAGTCCTCAGGGCAATTAGATTTAAACCTTTAGCATTTTGCATACTCCCAAGCAGCAGTGCATAGAAGGAGGTGTATTCACAGCCTCTAAAAGGTCATAATTCCCAGCCCTCAAAACAAAACCCCCAATCAGAAATAGTTCAGCTTGTAGAAAATATCAGAAAAGCTAACAGACAATTATGAAAACATTTGCCATTAAGTTAAACTCAAAATGGGTTAAGAAAAACAAATTGTAATGTATGTTTTAGACTGTGGTGTATTTCAACGGGAAGTTTTACATTCCCTCACATTTGGGAAGGCTGACTTATCTGTCTTTCCTCAAGAGGCAGGCTCACTTTACTTAATGTCTGTTTAGGTTTTCCAAGCTGCTTGGCCTCCCCCCTCCCCAAAACCCCAAGCTTCTCTCTGGGATGAGAACCTGAAACCTACAATGCAAAATTTGTTTGAAGTCTCATTAAGCAAGAAACCTCAAATTAAAGACAGCTCAGCAAAACAAAACATTTTTCTACAGAATCACGTGGACATAAACCAAGCATTACATGGAAGTTCTCCCTCATTATCCCCTTTGTGAGTTGTTTGTATTCTGATTAGCATGCTAATGATAGATGTTCCGCAGAGAAAAAGCAATTAAGTCTCCACTTCAAAGAAAAATGATTTAGTATAAGAGCACCAAAGCTTGTGCTTGCATCTCCTACTGATTCTGTGATGCTGCAGAGCAAAATGGCAGCTGTTAAACGCTTAATTCCTATTTATAACCATGGAAGATGGTAGGCTTGGGTTGTCTTTTAAATGTATAGACATTTCAAAAACATGCTTCTATGCCCCCAGAGGTATGGATCCTTGGTGGTGGTCAGACTGCAGATAAATGCAGTCCCAGTTCACATCATAAGAACTGCAGTGAGTCTTTTAATAGTTGATTAAAAAGGGGAGATATTAAAATAAACAAACTGCCTGATCAAAAGCAGAATCTCATAGAAAAATAATATCATAAGACCCTATGTGAAGATCTCAAGCACCACAACAAACTAATTAATGAGAAACAGAAAGGAAAACACACATAGACAGCATGAAAAATGAGAGAGAGGAGTCTGGTCTCCTAACGACTGACATTTTTTTTGACCACACAAGAAATTAGTAAAATGAAGACAATATTTGAAAGTACACATATTCAGTTTTAAGTATTTCGTATGTTTCAGCATGTTACCATTGCCACGATGCAATTCTCACCCTAGGGAATTGATGAGTATCATGTATTTGGAAAGTAATACTGAAATTGCACTGAAAAAAGTACAAAAGGGGGAAAAAAAAGGAAATCTGTGCTGATCCAGGACAGGTTCCACACTGACAGTATGCCAGAGACAGCTGTGGATTTCAAGGACACGTGTGCAGGTTTCTGTAAAGATGTCATCAATTAGTGAAATAGCACCAAACTGTGCTATGGATCTACAGAACAAATCAAATGTCAAGGCACTAGCTTACAAAGTAAGTGTAAGTATGAAATAGTGCAGTTAGAAACAGGAGAAAGAAGGAAAATTAGTAGTTTACACTCATATATTTTGCCTAGGTTTGATGCATCAGTCCTAGTCTCTAATAAAAAGAACAAACTTGTTTGACATGCTACAGATGTGATTTTTTAACAGTAATTAAAAAGCATTTAAGTCATGTGTCCTTCAAACTGCACAAGTGAAGACTCAGTGGCACTTTCTATAGAAATTATTGTTTTTAGCTTCCTTTTAACAAACAGCTCTACCTCATGAGGCAGCCAGAATGCTGAACAATCACCTGCACCACCTGGAGAAGTGAGACTTGATACAAGTAACACCCAGCTTAAAAACCCATCTGTTGAAAGAAATTAATTTTGAAGGGAAAACCCCACAGCACCCACCTCCCCAAACCTCCAAGTGAGTGTTGAATGTGTCTCGTTCATGCCTAAAGTCTCATTTCCCTACCACCAGACTGCAGAGCAGTTACATAGACATAACCTCCAGAGTAAAGGACAAATTTTAAAGTTTTCACTGCAAGTCTTTGTGGAGGTTAATCTATATACTTACCTTTTTTAGGCTAAATAAATTCCCTTCTTCAAAAGCATCATAACTCTTTATTCAGAAATACCCTTTACTATATAACTGTAATAATTAACATACAAATAAACACCACCAGCACCCTTATTAAACATGCAATAGGAATAGTTTAACTTCCCAGGCAAGTCCCTGAAGAGTTTCCTGGAGGTTTCACACCATCCTAACACATCTAACCCCTGTGGCAGCAGCTCATGTCCCTGCTGTGCCCCACCACCCAGTGCCCAGGGAGGCCCCACAGCCACTCCCAGCCCAGCCAAGAGTCCAAATCCCAGGCAGAGCCTCCACTGGAGTCTCCATATTCTATACAAGATGTCTGGAATCAGTACTGAGCTGCAGAAGTCACAACCAACAGGAAGAAACTGTTTTATTTACAGCTCTCCAGCTTGGAGCCACCTAGAAAATCACAACCACCAACTCCCCTGAATGTTCAGTGTGGTGTTTTTAAAGCTGAAGAAAGCAAAACTGTTCCAGTTGCAGTCATCCTCTCCCTCATGTTGTGATCCATCCCCTGCCCTAGAATGTACATTGTTCTCAAGATCTTTCTCATCTCTCAGTCTCTTCATAGATCAATGTTTCTTAACCAGATCTGCACAAAATCTCTTACCAAACATCAACTCTATATCCATTTTTTCCCCTTACCTACCTGAGAAACTCTTCTTCTTTACCCCTCATCTGGCACTCAGATCTGGGTGTTAAGAGCAGTGAAATCAGTGGGACAGAGCTGATCATTGGCTCACAAGGAGGCAGCTGTTAACCTCTCCTCTGCAATGCCATGGTAAGAAGCCTGCAGCTGACATGCAGAACTGTTTCTGGTGAAGAAAATTGGTGCTCATAGGAGTGTCTTTGGAGTTTCTCCCTCTCTCTCTGTGTATGTGCTTCAGGGAATATAGAGATGTGCAGAAAACACAAGTACAAAGGGACAGGCAGCAGATCCCAAAGAGTACCTCCCTGACTGCACAAGACTGCACCTTTGTTTGGCTGTTCATCACCCTCTACAGAAGCCTCCCAAGTTGCTCCCCCTTGCACTGCCCTGCCCACAGATATGAAGGAATTTAGTCTCCTCTAAGAGCCAGGGTTTATAATTCCAGAATTCCTTGAGAAGCTACAAAACCCACCCTGCTCCCTTCCTCATGACAAACAGCAGCCTAGGGCAAGTCCTGACCAGGATGTTCCCTCAAGGACCTGCACCAGCGTGTTGCCCCTTCTGCAGTCCTCCCTCCATCCATCAGCAATACAAGCCATGTCTTTTACTCCTCCCTGGCTTTTCCCTGGCTGCCTCTGTTCAGGCACACAAGGCAGGGCCCCCCCAGCCTGTGGCATCCTCCACAAAGGCTCCCTCACTCCCAGCACCCTGCCCCAGTTGACCACAGGGTTGGAGTACCTCTGCCCTAAGGAAAGGCTGAGAGAATTGGGACTGTTCTGGAACAGAGAAGGCTTCAAGGAGACCTAATTGTGGCTTTCCAATACCTAAAGGGAACTTACAGGATAGATGGGGCAAAGCATGTAGTGACAGAACAAGAGGGAATGGGTTCAAATTGAAAGACAGTAGGTTTAGATTAGGTACCTAATTCTTTACCCCATCTTTACTGTGAGAATGGTGAAGCACTGGCAGAGGTTGCCCAGAAAATCTGTGGCTGCCCCATCCCTGGAGGTGTTCATGGCCAGGTTGGATGGGGCTTTGAGCAGCTTGGTCTAGTGGAAGGTGTCCCTGCCAATGGCAGGGGGTTGGAACTGGCTGATCTTCAAGGTCCCCTTCCCACCCAGGCCATTCTATGACACTACCAATCTCTCCTTTACTTAAGCACAAGCTGCCATCAGCACTCCCCCACAAACCTGGCTAAAAGCCCACAGAAAGGATGTGCTGCTGGGCACTCACTCCCTGCTGCTGGTGCAGGGTTTCAGGGCCCCTCTCCCACTCCCCACCCAGCTGGGATTGTTCCCAGAGCAGGGAGGAGCCTGGCCCTGCCTCACCTGGTCAGTGGCCTTGCGGAGGGGCCTCCCCTCAGCGTCTCTAGGCTGGCCATGCACTGAAGGCTGACAGTGACCTAGAGCTGCTATAAAAACTCAATGTGTGTTTTTCCAGGGCTGCACGTCTCAGGAGCAGAACAGCAGGAAACAGCACTGCTGCATCTTCACAGCTCTGCAAAAGTAGCAGCATGTTGTGGTGGAACTGCTGCTGTGGCCTACCTAGGAGTATAAAAATTACTCAATTCTTGGTATTTCAAGATTACTGATTTGCATTTCAAAGAACTGAATCACAACTTATTAGAATAAACTTTTATTTATGCTCTCAGGATCCTTATTTTATACTTTAAAGTATGCAACAAAACCTGCTACATTCAAATCTATACAGATTTACTGATATATCATTCACGTTTTACAAAACTGCATATAGATTTGGGAAATTTGTATAAGTTACCTTTATTTACATGTAATACTCTCAGTCCTAATGACCTAGTCAAAGGATAAAACAAAGTGGGATTTTAAATATCCCTTAAGACCCATTAACATTTGTTACATAATTTACATATCTTCAGAGAGAGATGTGCTACACTTCCTTCTTGCATATTTATAAAGACTGTGACTAAACAGAAATTTGCTGGCCAAAGCTAGGTACTGTCATTTCCTCGGATCATATTGGTAATAAAATGTTAAAATTTGAGCAAGCCAGGTATACAAACTAATTTTTTTCTTTCAGAACCAACTTTGCTAATCATTTTAACCAGCACTTGCTCAAAAAAAGTGTTAACATTAATACAAAAAATACCCACATTTACAAAAGAAATCAAACTAATATTTATATATGACAAGTTGATCTACAATAAATTGCACATTGTTGGTTATGACTTTGGTTATACTGTATTAACAAATTTGGTTTCTAGACTAACACTGGAGAAAAAAATATAAAAATGCAGCTGTAGAAACTAGCAACCTGTAAACATATCACAGAACCAAATTCTGCACCTGATCACATGTGCATAACCTCCATGCAGTTCAGAGGAGTTTGCACATAACAGACTGCTGAATTTGGCCCAGAAAACCCTGTAAACATGTTTTTTTATTGTTATGTAGTGCAATACTGCAAGAATGGATAATAAAGGCCTCTAACTATCAGTAACTAAATACTGAGTGATATCCATACAAATTTCACTTTAAGATTGATTTGTTGCAAAAGGCTGAATTGAAAATATTATCGTTCAACTACAAATTTACCAAAAAAAGTGATGAACACTCAATAAACCAACATCAGTATACAAATTCAAACAAAAAAATGGATATAATTTCTCATTAAAACTCAGAATTATGCTGCTTATCTGTTTTGTATAAAAATCTTGGGTTTGTTACACTGTTTTAGCAAAAGCAAGTTAGAAACAGAAGTCTAAGAACTGTGTCAGCAAGTCAGTATTCTGCAAACAAATGTTTTCCAATGTTTTATCTAATGTGCTGAATTATAAGGTGCTTTGGGCAGATCTGTTGCAAAGAGCCTGAAGCAGCACGGATTATGATATTGTAATACATGAAATTTGTTGGGGTTTTTTTTGTTTGGCTGGGTATTTTTAAAAACCATTTAACAATTTCAGTTGTTCCTCTTAAAGCAGCAAATCAAATTTAAATCCTCTGCAAAGATTTCTTCACAGCCTTACTTCAGTAGTTTACTGCAGGACAGCCTCAAATACTGTACAAGAGGCAACTGCTAAAAACATTTTAGGTTTTGACTTACTTGGCACTGGCTGATCCAATGTGTACATTGCATGTATCACCAAATACACAAAACTATGGAAATGACAAAATACATCTTCAAAAGTTAGTGATTTTTAATACTTAGTTATTTTACACGTGATACTATGAAGATTCAATAGCCATATGACTAAATACAATGGCAGTCCCTGGAAAATTCAAATTTCTTTGTAAACCCTTAAAATGAAATTGCAGCACTGGACCAACACAATTTATGTCTGTGTCTTAATCAACCCCATCAAAACCCTGAGTGTTTTCAATCGCTAGAAGCAGTTTATCCCATAAATCTTCAAACGAGTCATATGGAGGCAAATCCAACCGATTAAAGCTGAAAAACAGATGAAAACTCTTAAGTATTTTATCACTTTTACTAGAGGTCATAATTTACCTGAATTAAATACTCACCAGGTATGAGCTCTTGGCAGTTTTTCAGGGGTACCCCACTGTTCAACTGTGAACAACTGTGGTCCATTTGAACCTGAAGAAAAGAACACATCAATTTTCACCCTATTATGAAATCCTTTTATAATCAGAGATTCAAATTATGACATATTTGGGGCTTTTGTAATCCAGTTCTGACATTAGAAGGAGCTATCTATACGAATAAAATACAGACTATAGGCAGTAATTGTCAATAATCCCAATTCACTTGTACTTTAATTATTTCTTGCTGTAACTCAGTTTGAAGAGACTTTCACACCTTAAGCTCAGAAGCCTAAGACCTAAATAGATATGTGTAGTAGCTGGCATTGAAGTTTTCTGGACAAGACGATTTTATTTTGTTATGAATTTTGCATGTATAAACTTATACATGTTTATCACTACATGCCAAGTTTTATAACCAGGCAGAAAGTAGTCAATGTCCATCTTTACAAATGCAACAACAATCTACAGTAACTGAGAACTTTTGGAAACATGGCAATCATGTGTACTCCCAGGATGTTCTTTCACACCTGACAGAACATTTTTGGCTAGCAAGGGCAGCCCCACCTCCCTCTATCCTTGAACAACTGTCTTACAGCATCTCGTCTCTCAAAGTTTCTTTGACTTCTCAGTTCTCACCAAGAAGATGCAAAAGAGCGTTTGATAACCGTTTCCTTAAGCTGGGAGAAGACCGTGCAGTTTGAAAAAAAAGAAAGACAAGGAATTCACTATCTCATCAGAGAATGTCTGTTCCGTGTCCCGGCGCTCCAGCACGGGTGGGAGGAGCAGAAACGCCCGGCTGTGCCACAAGAGGGAGATCTCCGCTAGGAAGCGGCTCCGGGGCTGCAGAGCGGGTGTGGGAAGGGAACAGCCCAGCAGCAGCAAAGCGCCACGGACACAACCAAAACACTGAAAAACCACATACAGCCCTTTCAACACAAGGTACTGGAAATATAATTGTTACTGGGGTTTGGTAAGGATGGCATGCTGGCCACAGTAAAACAGAAATAACTGTAAGAGAAACAAACAGCACTGTGCAAGACAACTGCTAGTTGCATTTTTCATTAACGAGTGGGTGAATACAACTACAGAGGAGTGCCCAAGCATATTCTAATCCCTGGGCAAAAGGAAGCCAAGAACTTCTTTCCCTGTATCAATTCTTATTTCTATCTCTAGTAGTGTTCTTAGACAAATAAGCAGAGCTCCTGAGGCAGCAGAATTCTGACTGGGTTCCCCTGTGATGAGCATGTGCTGTACCACCATCAATGCCAAGGCTCGGGTGCAGCAGCAGACACATGGCTGAGCCTGCTGAGCACACTGCTCTTCCCACTGCAACTCACCATTCATTTACTGATGGAACAACAACAAAAAATAAAGTATTTATGATGAAATTTAAGACATGGAGAAATGGGATCACATGATGGGTGGTTTTGTTCACAATCCTTTTGTTTCATAAACAAATTAATGTCTTGTTTATAAAAAAGGAAATGTTTAATCAAAGAGGCAAGTTAAGCTATTCAGTCATTTGCACAGCATCTCAAGCACTTTTAGCCTTAATAAAGTGGTCTAGCAGAAAACATAATAGCTGATGGCAGCTGAGAACAGACTTCCCCTAAGCCAAGCATCCCCACCCTTTGTGGGCTGCTCTATCTGCTTGCCCTCAGTGGCTTTTCTGGCTTTGCTATTGAAATTCACTCCCTGCTGTCCTCTGCTTGTTTCAGTCTCGGCGTTGTAGCTTCAGCACTTTATGTTTAACTCGTGTCATTTCAGTGCTCCCCTCTGGAGTATATCCTTACAAACAACTGCATCTGTACAACCGTGGCTTATGAGCAGATAAAAGCAGTTGTGGAACTGAAGTTAACTGCTGATGCCAGCATGTCTTTGTAATCAGATCTTGGATAACTGGGAATTTTCTTCAAGCTCAATCATGTGTTAAACAGGGATTTTTGCAGCTCTTGAGAACTTTAAAAATCCACATTCATTTGAGAACTCCTATACATTTTAAAACTTTCAAAATCAGAATTAAAACGAAGTATTTATAGAAAATGGGAAACATGTGATATAAGTGACTCCTCTCTAACTTTGCTTCATATAACTGCCAGTACTCACTAAATTTTAAAACAAAATTTGAAAAATAATTTGACAATGTCTGAAGCCAAAGATCAGGACAATGTTGGTATCGGGTTCTTTGTTACTTAACTGTGAAGATAATCTTAAGTACTCACCATACAGCTCAGCAAAGCCATTCATGGGAACACGGGATGTGCCAGTAACAAACTGCAGTAATCTTATTCTCTTTTCAGAGTCCATCATTAAGACTGCCTATGTATGACAATGATTACAATTAAAGATTTATTTTTAAATTCAGGTTTTAAGCCAGTAGATTTATGCAACATAGTAACCACCTCTAAATCATTATCTGTGATATACATATGCATTTTTTTTTGTGACACACAGCCTACTTCTCTACCTATTGCTTAAAGCTATGAAGTCAACAATTTTTAATGGCACTGTAACGAGAATATGGTTACTGGCTTAGCAGGCTGTTAAAATGCTTCCCTTGAAGATTTGGCCCCCTACTTTCTTTGAAGTTTCTTGATGTTATGAACTAGAAGCCAAATTCCTGTAATTTATTAAACAGAAGAGTTTAACACCTCTTTAGTGTAACCATGCCAGGAAAACCTACACAAATATTTTTAACCCCAGTCAGACAGGGATCTTTTTTAAAAAGCAAGCATCAGTATTGCATTTACATTCTTACCATGCATCTCATAGTTAGTTTTCTTACTTTCTCAGGAATTTTAATGGTCAAATAATATTTATCTAACCTTTTAATGAATGAAACTATAAACTAGCAGAAAGGCAGCAGCTTTTGAACACATTTTCAATAAGAAAATATTAGAACTTCATTATACCTTCCAGAACCACTGTATTACTTGATGGTTTATGTTGTAGCCATTTTTGTATTTTGTGTGCAGTTTCCAATCAGCCACGTCCACATCTCCCAGTCCACACATTAATAACTACACAGATAAAGAAAAACAAACAACACCACAGTTTAAGGCAGTAAACTAAAGTTTCAACATAATTTGTTTTCTTTTCCATGATACACCTACCTCTAGCTCATTTTCATCAAAAATTTTTATCAGATCCTGTGGTATTAGTTCAAAAAAGCCCTAAAAAAGATGAGGGAAGTTTGTAAAAATCAAGGCAACATTATTTTAGCATTTTTAGTCATGGAGAAGGACATTTAGAGGCTTTGGTAAACACAAGCAAAGCAATATATCAAATACAGATGTTTGGACACCAGTAGTCCCCAGTTTTGTTATAGTACTTTTAATTGATTTCTCACATCTTTTCTGTGCAACACTGAGTGATGAGTATGGAAGTCTGAATATCATCTATGTAATACAACTTGTACAAAAAAGGGTAAATTGCCTAGTTTAAATCAGACTAATAGAATTAAATTAAGTTTAATTTCTGCACAGGTCATTAAATAGTTTGCTCTACAGCTAAAGCTGTCAGTCAGGACTGAGAAATGAGCAAATTTTTCAAGAAGAATTAAACATCTCAGTAAAAACATACCAAAATATTTTTAACTCTGAAATAATTCAAAGCTGACACTACAAACAGTATCACTGCCTTTTTTTATACTTCTAACAAAATCATTAGTGGGCCTTCAGAGTGTCCAAAATACCTTAATATCAGATGCAACAAACTCTTAGAAGAATTTATTTTGTAATTAAAACTGTACCTCTTTGAAGGCTGTCATTTGTTTCTGTACTCGGCTCACAAATCTCCACTGAATTACAAGACTGCAAAAAAAAAAAATCAAACCAAACAAAACCACATTTAAAATAAAAGTGATTTATACACAAAGCAACAACTTCCTTTTGTAAATAAAGCTAACATAGAGCCCCTGTGCTAGAGGGCAATCCAGTGAGGTACATTGCACACAGCAGCTGCTACTCACTGAATGTAGTCTCTCTTGTTCTTGTTGGTGACAACGATTTCTGATCCACCACTTTTCAGTTCATGTTGATGGGTCTAAATGCAATGCACAAAACAGGTCTTAAACAAGGTGAACATATAACAAAATTCCTATGATAATATTAGGAAATTCATGCAACTCTTGAAGACTGCAGAATTTGAGAATTATGAGAAATAAGTCCAGTCACACAGGTCACCTAATAAATAGAATGTTGTATATTAAAAAAAAAAAGTATTATTGAAGGGTGCAATGGGAAACCTCCATTTTTTCTGACCTGCTACAACACACCACCAAAGACTGCACAGAGGCCCAGAGTAAGACACACTTCTCTAACTGCATATTACATGACCCAGCCTCATTCCAAATCTCAGGGAAAAACAATTACAGAAACCATTTCAGCAATAATCCCAGTAAGTGAAGCAATACACATCTCTCTTAAAAAGTGACTACTAGAACCTCAGAAGACAAATATCTCATTTTCAGTTTTCATGGATGTACACTTCCATTGCTGCTTCTTAGGACCCTTGTTGTTACACAAGACCTCAAAGGTTATTATCCTTAGATCTAGCTGGCAACTGTAATTTGGAAGTTTTATCCAAGACTTGTGGTATTTCTACATGACTTAAATAGCTTTGTATGCAATAACAAACTTGTTTATTCCATAGGTTTCTAGCACATCTTAAGAGAAAGGAAACACCTTATCTCACAACGATTCCATCAGTTTCCAAAGGAGCTTTCCAGCCAATCACATAAACCCAACCTCTACTCCAGACCAAATAATGTACTATGGTATCTTAGTCTTGGTTGCCTTCACAGCAACAGCTACATTTCAATGCAAGCAGTAGTCAACAAAAAAGCACAAGCAATTTTTTAAAGCTCTGCTTATTTCTAAGTCCTTTATCATACCAGGTTGAAAGCACTGCGTGAGTGGAAAGAACTGAGTGAGCAAAGGGGTTCTCTTAACACCATATAGATATAATCCCCTAATTTCACAGGTCAAGTACTTTCTTTCATGTTTTGTCTAGTCTACATTACATGAACATACTAACCTGACCAAAAAGTTCTTCATCAACTATGAATCTGAGGTCCAGTTCTGTTGGATCATTTTCAAGAATCCATCTCAGAGAATTGTAATATTCACTATCCTAAGAAAGAATTACAAAATAGTAAACACTAAATAAAGCAGCCACCTTATAAACTGCAAGAGGTTCCATGACAGCCCAGTGAACACTTCTGCCCAGGGTAATCCTATACTGGATACAGACACACTGCAGTTGTACAAAGCTTTGAAGACCTTTGAAACCCGTTTGCTCAGCAATCTATGTAAATGTCTCACATAGCAAAATGGTGCTAAGATGGTATAGCACTATCTGAAGTAATATATTTTGGACTCTTCTCTTGTCTCTCATCCTCTATTTATCCTCTTGTTACTGTCAGGCATTACTACAAAGAACCTTAGGAAATGAAAATTAAGATAAAGCCAACCCCATCCTGGCTCCATCCAAAGAAAAGTGACCAGAAGTTCAAGGAAGGTGATTCTGTCCCCCTGCTCAGCTGTGCCCAGCTCCAGGGGCCCAGCAGAAGGACATGGAGCTGCTGCAGTGAGTCCAGAGGAGGCCACCACGATGCTACAAGGGCTGGAGCACCTCTGCTCTGGAGACAGGCTGGGAGAGCTGGGGGTATTCAGCCTGGAGAACAGAAGGCTCCAGGAGACCTTACAGCACCTTCCAGTATCAATACAGGAGCTACAGAACAGATGGTGAGGGACTTTGAATCAGGGAATGTAGTGACAGGATGAGGAGAGCAGATTTAGCTTGGATATTAAGGAATTCCTCCCTGTGAGGGTGGTGAGACACTGGCACAGGGTGCCCAGAGAAGCTGTGGCTGCTCCATCCCTGGAAGTGTCCAAGGCCAGGTTGGACAAGGCTTGGAGCATCCCAGTCTAGTGGAAGGTGTCCCTGCCTTGCAACCCAAACCATTCCATCATTCTAGAGTACTGAACAAAAACCAAATCAAAACAAAAAAAGTCAGGACATATCTATAAATCTATTACTCAGAAACAGATAGCAACTACATGCTGCAATCTTAAAGGGCAGCAAAACCAGTAAGAGATTAAAAAAATAGAATAAAAATAACTTTGGCCATGAGTATTCTAGATTAAGAGCCATTATCAGGGAATCAACCAAACAAGAAAAGTCTAAGGGACATGTTTTCTTCTTAAAATGTTACATTGTGCCACTCAAATATTTTCAGTCCCTGAAATTATTGATTTTTATAATCAAGGAAAAAACTAAGACAGGAATCCTAAAAGGAATAAGATAGGAATACTACAAGTATTTATACTCAATTTTATAAAACCTCAGTGTCTAAAACATTTTAAGAAAACATCATAGAAAGTTTAGGTTCAAGTTTCCAATACAGCTTAACTGACTTGAACCTGAGTCCAGGTCTTTGATTTTCATTGGAAGTTTTAATTCCTATACAACTTACAGACTTACAAAAGACATAGCCTAAGATCTATTTGAATCATGCATTTTCAACCTTAAAAATGTCATTGAAGATATACATATACACACAAAAATTATAAACTGACATGAAAATTACCAACATGATAAAGCAAATTACATACCACAGACTCCATATCATGTAGTGTTATTGGTTTTTGGAGCATCATCTTGTAAAAAGGACGAATAAAAAAGGCTTTAAAGAAAAAGAAATAAATTTAACAGATGTAACTTAGGACTCAAAACATGTGCAATATTAATCTGAATATCACATTACATAAGATAAATACTAACCATCCAAAAGTTTGCCATGGTAAACAGCCATTCCAGCCACACGACCTATAAACTTGAAATAAGAGAGATGATCTTCATTGCAAAGTCCAGAGTTGGGATTGATCTGCAGAGTATAGTTATCTCTGAAGGTGAAGGAGGGAGCAAGGAAGAGAAAGAAAAACAAAATGTTGTACTATTGGAACAGTCTCACATTTGAAGATCTGAAAGGCATCACTTATTAAATCAGTTATTGCTTTTCATGATGATATCTAATATTAAACAATATGAAATAGAAGACTATTAGTATATCAGGAAACAACCACCATGAACTACCTTAGTAAATTAGAGATATACCAAAGAGCAGGGATTAACTCCCATTCATTTTAAAGTAGAATAACATTCTCTGCATTACTGGTTACAGTCTGCCTCTTCTGTGTGCAGGAGATGGTTACAAGCAAAATGTCCATGCAAAAATCTCACGGCTTATGTTAGACTGCTGTAAGAAAACCCCACAAGTACTGTCTCCACATTACTCTTCTGTCAAGCAACTGTGCACAGATTATGGCAGCTATTATCAACTAAACCCTCCCATGCATTTGCAAGGGCAGCAGTAACTCCTTTTTTAAAGGAGGTATGAGAAATACAACTTCTTTTCCTAAGTTTTCACATCTTCCAGAGTGGTATTACTTACGTAGCTGAATATTCAAACAATCCATAATAAGGATTAAACATTTCTTTAGACAGAAGGAAGAACCATTCCCTGGCCACTCCTCCATAGTCTAAACCTTTTTCACCATCAAATTCAATCCAAAGTCTTGCTTTAAGGAAATCTGCTCTCTTTACAGCTATAATTCTTCTGTAAGAATCTTCAAGGATTGTTGTGCGATGAATTTTCATTTCAAACCTATTTGGAATATCACTCTAAAAAAGAGAATGTGAAAACAAAGAATAAGGAAACAAAACCCAGCATCTTATAGTTTTGTAGAATATGCAAATTGTGAAAACAGACAAAGAGGGCACAGAAACCCTTTCCTTACATAACCTGGAAACATAACACAGTATGATTGAAAAGAGGCTCTATTTACCTACAATTCAACTATTAAAGAGAATTTCAGATACTAACTTCTATTTCATGCTAAGAAAACAGAGTTAAAGTAAGTTCTTACTAGTAACAGCATATGAGCAGTTGTTCTGCATGCAGCAAGGAGTCTCTTCTGACACTGAACATTTATCATATTACACACTTGATTAAAAACAGCTCACAGTTGACACATAAAATTATCTGGAACCATTTTACCTGACTTATTTCACCTTCTTGTTCAATATTCTATGAGCCTAGGTGTCCTGTTCTCTAACTTAAGACAAAATCTACAGCTGTATTGAATTCTTAAACTACCACAATTGTATTGTGTGGCTGAGCTCTCTATCACTTCTCAGATTAAGATACTGACATTTGAATGAATGTCAATTTTGTTTGACTAGGAACACAAAAAACGAGGTGCATGTATAACTGTGTGCAATTTACTTGTCAGCTCAAAATGCATAGGCAGACTTGGCAGGTAGAAGGTGAAGCATGGATCTAAACTCAAAGACTATTATAATATATGTAAAGTATCTTCCTAGGATGTAAAATTTGATTGAACTTGTGCAGACTCATTGTTATCTGGCTGTCCAGATGCTATTTACAGTCTTTTATGCTACATGTTATAAATATACTTGGCACTGCCACTTTGAACTAGAGTTTGGAAACAAGATTCATAAACTTCATATTTTCAGGCTGTAACAATTTATTGCAGTCATCCGGCCTGATCGTGATGACAGCAGAGATTTCTACACAGACAGACTAAAATATATTCTGAGAACTTTCCATATTCTAACTATCAAAAACAATTCTATGCTTGATCAGTGATTTCCAGACTGTTCCGTTGCCAGTCTTACTTTCAGGTTCATGACATTTTAACCTTTGAGAATTTCTACTTTTTTAATTAGATTGCTTGCAGTCTCACCAGTGCATAAAGTCACAAACCCTGCTGTTAGAGTAAATGCAATTGTTACCAAGTTGGTGCTTCACAAATCTATTTGTGATCAGACAGTAAATTTACCTTCCCTGTAACCTAAGATTTCCCTTGTTTAGGGGCCTAAGTTTCATAACCTTCTGCTGGATTCCTACTGATTACTAACCTGTTTCTTCAATTTCTTTCTGAAGAATTCATACTTCCGCTTATAGTCCCTGGAGTAAGGCACAGCCTTTGGGGGGAAAAAAGGAAAAAAGTCTCACGTGTCTTGTGAAACACAGACAACCCCTTTAAATTCTGAGATAACAGGAATACATGTTTAACTGAGTGCCAGGGGAGACTTCCAATTTATAAACATCAGGAATGAAAAGCACTTCTCTGTTCAGATCAGATGCACAGAATTCATGCTGTGCTTCCCCATTAGCTGATGTAACTGCCTGAGATCCCCGAGTGGCCCAGATCAAAGTGACCAAAATGCCTTTGGTGACGTCCATAACACGTCCATTTCCCTGCTGTATCATGAGAGACCTGGCTACAAACACCTCTGTTTTCCATGGACAGGGAAGGTTGTTTACACATGCAGGCTATTAATAAACACAGATATCAGCTGAACACTAAAACCCATCTATAATTATAATGCAAACCATCTTTGCAATTAGTTCTGGTAATTTCGCATTTCAGATTAAGTATTGAAGCTGGATAACTGTTTTTCAGTTGAAAATTATATTAATTCCTCTTTAAATCTTTTTTTTTTCTTTTTCTTCTTTTTTTCTGAAATTTACTTCATGAATTGAGCTAGTGTGGACAAAACAGAAATAGACTCTTACCCACTTCAAATCCCTCCCCGCAATCTGTAAGGAAACTTTCTTACTACCATGGGAACTGCTTTTTCTTTCTGGCATTTAAAGAGCAGAAAGCTTTATAAACAGTCTTCAAAACGAAATAAAAATGCTTTGTTCAAACACCCTGAAAGTTTCACTTACTAGACCGACTAATTGATAAATGACAAGAGTTTGTTTGGATTCTGTTAACAGTATTTCTGAAAAATATGAGAATCTACATTAGGAAAGCTTACTGGTCCAGTTATTGCCACATTCTGCAGTCGAGGATCTTCCCACTGTGTTTTCTTTGTATCTGTAAGACATTTTTTAATTAGTTCCATTAATTTAAATAATGCTCACAAATAAAATTATGAATAGGGAAGAATACTACACTGTACATACTGTGATTTATGAAGAATATTCTTCCATCTGTGTGAGTTCTCTCTTCCCACCCTGGCTGTAAAAAGGCAACATTTTTATTACAACTTTTTATTAAATTTTTATTATAAATTTCTGATCATATAGCGTGCATAAAACTCAACATGAACTGCAGTTGTGGGCATTCCTCCCCATCTACTATCAGCACTGAAATTCAAAACAGTATTTTTTGTAGGAAAAAGCAGGCTGCATTTTCTCATGTGCAAATTTCAACAATGGTGACTTAACCAGATGAATTGTTTCATCAGCAAAACAAGTACAGAATGGTTTACTTACTGGTAATGGGCCCAGGTCAACTGGATCTAGGGAAGTCTTTCTCCTTGGATGAACAGAAATTTTCAGTCTTGGATCTTCCTTTGAAAAGAAAACAAGCAGCATGTTAAAATCCTTTTGCTGTTCTGTTTTTAATTTTTTTTTTGTCTTTATTAATGGCTTTGTAAAGAACATGCCTACTACCAATTAAGTAACAGTTACATATTCTGCAGCCAGAGGAACCCTTGTGGATTCTCAGTCCTCCAGTGATTTACAATCATTTTCTAGTAACCTCTCACTTAGTTTACATATATATAAATATAAATCCCTTATTCAACTCAATTTTTCTGTAATTGAGTCAAATTACTCTTTCCACATGATTTCTGACACTCCTTATACTTTTTGGGTTTGGTGGGGCTTTTTGTTTGGTTGATACGTTGGGGTTTTTTGTAGGAACAAGGATGAAGGTGGTTGTATCAAATGAGTTCTTTTCATCTACCTGGAGAAAAGAACACCCATTTTGAATCAATTTAATGCATTTCTCTTTCCTCTTCACCTGACAGTAACACTGACTTACTCTTGAGATGCTTAAGCCCATCTAATAGCACTGCTCAGTGGTGTGCAGTGCCCCTCTGTGGAACTGCAGCTGTACAGCTCCCTCATCCATATGGTGCTTGCACTTGGTCTGCTGTTCTAACCATTCACAGAAATTTGTGTTGTGCCCTGTGATAAACTCAAGATAATGGATTTCCTGTTGAAGGTATATTTACAGAACTCATTTCTGTGAACAGCTCCTAGAAGCTACCACAGTTCTACAATGTCATTTAGGAGGGGCTTTACATCTGCAAAGCAGTTTCCTGTTTTCCTCCTTCCAAGCTAAGCTTTCAAATACCAATTATCAATTAGTAAAACTGATAATCTTCTATTCGTGACAGGTATTATAACTTGGCATTTTTATTACATATCACTCAGACTCACATAGAATATTTTGGGTTGGAAGGGACCCACAAGGATCACGGAGTCCATCTCCATGGCCTGTACAGGGACAGAAAATCCCACCTTGGCATTATTAGTGCTGTGCCCTGAGCTTGCACCTGAACAGACAGACAGCTATCTTGGCACTACAGAAACATATGGAAGCTTGCCGAAAGCAGCAAGGATTTCATTCAAGAGGAACTAGAATTTGAGGTCATGAGAACAGTTTTCCCTTACCCATGTTGTGGTTTTGGTATTGTGGTCAATAAAGAATGGTCTCCCGTTGGGTGCATGTCGGACTTCCCAGCCTTTAGGGAGAATTCCTTGCTCCATTTCAGGCTGCTGCTGAGAAGACTGTTGTGATGAATCACTTGATGTTGCTTGTGGCTGTCTTCCTGTAGAAATACTTTGTGCAGCTGAGACCTGACTTGCTTCCACAGCAATCTATGGTAAATGACCAAAAAACATCCTATCAAATCAAAGCCCTGTAAAGCGGTATCTTTTTTCTATTAACCTATAGTTTTGACTCACAAAAACATTTTCATAAAGCAAGTCCCTGACAGATTTCATAATACCAACCACATTTGACTAATGATCACTGCTAGTGCTGAAGGTTTACAGAAGCCTTCCAACCTCCTCAGCTACCACTCTCCAGAAGGGAGAGTGACTTGCCATAAACATTACTGTTCCTAACTCTCTGTGCAGTCTCTCAGATATTTCATGTGGTACTTTACAGCTCATGCCTTTCACGTGTTCTATTTCAAAGCTGTCTCTCCATTTCTATTACACAAATTGTTTAAAAGGTTCAATGAATACAAATAACAGTAAATTGAATACCTGTACAACTGGTTTTATCCAGGTAGTGGTTCTAGAATTGTGATCTATATAATATGACCTTCCTTTTTCATCTTGTCGTTCTTCCCAGCCTGGGGGTAATCCAGATGAAGTTGGCAGTAACTAAATATTAGTGATAACAGATGAAAAACAATTAAGGAAACTATGAAACTTACTGTGAAAAGGTTTTCCTGCCAAATTAAAACAACCAAACTATATTCCAGAAGGTTCAAGATTTTTTTTGAACTGGATAAAATAGATAAGAAATATTTAAGTCCTTCCTGAATAGTATGAAGTCACAGATTTTTATTTGTTTGATTATACAAAATCCTCATGTTAAAGGATTCATTTATATACCTGGTTTAGGCTGATCCAGTCTAGTACTTTTGACTGTGAGATCACAGTTCCCAGTGTCACCATGAAAACATAATGGAATGTGGTACAGCTTTTAATTAGAAGTAAACAATTATAAGGCAAACCATTTGAAAAACGAAATTCATATCATCAGGGCAAGACTACTTCCTCCTGAAGGCTATGCATCAAGCTAACTCTAAACAAAGCTGAAACATGAAAGCTTTGCAGCTGAACTAGACCCATAATTGCCATTTTGTCAGGACAGCTGCTGGGCAAGGAAGGCCAAATCTCATTTGAAATGTCAACACCTAACACAGCTAAAAGCCTGTGTTTTTTTAAGAATTACTTACCACTGGATGTGCAGGCTGCTCTTCGAGTCTGTATGTTTGCAGACTACCTCTTCTGCTGGAATGGTTCTTGAAGGAGTGGAGAGGAATGACACATTAGCTATTACTGCAGCTTTAAGGATGGCAGCAAACAGTCAACAATGGTTATCACACTTCAAGCTATTACAGTTTCCATCCTGAGCAAAGCGTTGGATTTGTTTTGAAACATGACTTAATATCATATTTTTCAAACTCCTGTTTTAACAGCTAGAAACCTCAAGTTCACAGAGTCTATTATAATCTTAGAATCATAGAGGCTTGTGAAAGTTCAGAAAACTCTAGCAATAGACATTTTGGCATGTAAAACATCAATTACAAATAGTTACAGTACATTTGAGTTTACAGCATAGAACTTTCTGTGTTGTCAGTAAAGTCTTTGATAGAGCAGAGCTTACACAACTTTCCAGCGAGTAGATTAGGTCAATAATTAAAAGATAAGACAGTCTGAGATAACCAATTTGAGAAGAGCAATTCAATCCCTGGACTTTGCATAAATGTCCATCTTCCTGCCTAAAGCCACATTTAGATCTCACTGGCTGCGATTAGCCACCTGTATTTTATTTTGCTCCAGAATTTCCACAACTATTTGAAGGGTTTTTCCCTATCCATATACTATTGGAGTACTTCAAAGAAAAAGCATGATTAACTTTAATTTTTTTTTTTTTTTTGTGGAGGGGTTGGGGTGTAATGCACGTGAAGGAAGGCAAGACTGCCATTCTAGCTGTCTCTTGCAAATAATTTCAACATCTGCCCCTTTCTTTGCTTAGGCCACCCAAGCAAGCTGAAATAACAGTTTCCTTGCTATCCAGAAATAGCAGAATATCCAGAATAGCAGAAATCAAATAAAGTCTTGTTACTCTCACTTGACTGTTTCCAGCAACACTAGGGATACATTTGTACAAACTCAGATAAACATTGTCAATTCTAAATTTACATTTGGAAGAGCATTCTTAGCATCACAAAAACTAATGATTATGTCAATACCAAAATCTAACAGACTAGATGGCCTGGGTCACCTCTACAGGCTTTCCTCAATGGACAGTGGATTTCTCACGTCAATATCAGGTTACAAGGCTGTTTGTGGAGCTCGGGTTGCAGAGGACAGCTGAGCTTATTTAATTGCTTGCTACCACCAAAAAGTCGAGTTTCACCCTGGCTACATATTCCTGCTGTTTTCCCTCTGCTACTGTAGCATTTGTCACACAACCTATCATGCTGTTTCACTTGCTCAAACTGCAAAAAGGCAGAGTTAGGGAAAAGAGTAGTTTTCTGCTGGGTTAGCAAGCTGAACAGACTCACACAGAGGTCAGGCAAGTTTCACAGCTGGCACAAGGGCTGTGGAACTGTATGTGCAAGCTCCCTTTTTTGCTGCTAAGGAAGCAGCAGGTTTACTCAACCCAATCATACAACTCAATCATAAATCTCAATACCCACAATGAAAAATGGTCAATCTTAGAACTTGTTCTAATGGGAAAAGTAACTCACATAGCACAACTCCCTTAGAAATAGGCTTTCAGGACACAGATTTTTTCATTCGTAGTTTTCAGCACACTACGATACTAGACCAAGAGGTAGATTTATAGACTCAAAAATAGTTCACACAAATCTGTTTTAACCTCAGACAGAAATCCATATAAACAAAGCAGAGAGGAAGAAAATGCTTGCTTAGATGGGATTCTACAGTAAAAAGACTATTCTTAAGGTCTGTGCACTTGAGATGAAATTAAAAATATAATTCCTAAATAAAGTATTTATGGATCTGATTCTATCAGAACAATGAGAAAAATAATTTACAGTGTAGGCTGTTGACTGGCCAGTAGCTGGACTTCCAGAGGTAGTAAGTCTGTTACTCAATTCTTCTGCAAGATGACTCTGTATGTCACAGCTACTCTGTGAGAGAGGTATTTGAACGTTCTGACTGCTGTACATCGTTGCCTCATCTTCAGTTATAATTTCCCAGCTCTTTAAAAGGAAAACAGATGGAAAACATTTTTAAAAAGTACTTCCAAGTTACAATTAGTTAGGATAAGCTTTTTGAGTAGGCTAGATTTAAAAAAATCACTTGCATTTCAGAAACATTTTGAGATTTATGGTTTTACCTCGGGGGAATCCCTGCTGTCTGTGTTTTCTGTATCCTCTGATATCTGTCGCCGGTGAGTGAACACGTGCTGGGCCTCCAGCTGCACATTGCCAAGATCTGCAACAGCCACGCTGTCCCTGGTGGGGCAGGGTGGGAGAAGTCAGCAAACAGCAGCCAGAGTTTATCTTTCAACAGCAAGGCAGGCTAACAGCAAACACATACATCACAGTCATTTTGGCAGAAGAAAAAGAAACAGTCTGGACTATATAAATTAATGTAAACTATTTAAAATGAATAAGCATTCATGTCAATGTCAAGTGTGAGCTGAAGAACCAGGTAGCATTCCAGGGGAAAAAGAAAAAAAAATAAACCTAAAAAAATAAGGCAAACAATTTAACTAAGTCTCTGATGAGAAGAAAAAACCAGGCTGAAAACTGAAAAACTATTTGCTTTCCATTCCTATAGTTGTTATCTCTCCAACTGCAACCAGTTTCTATTTGAACACATACTTTGAGAGCACAGTAAAGTCAAAACGATCACCAGGCAGTGACCACTGCAGGAGGGCTTCTAAATTATGTAAGGGAAAGGTCTCTACTAATTTTCAAGCTGTTCACTTTTTATTTCTCCTTGCTTTCAATGTAACTAGGCTGAATTCCACTAGCTAATCTAAGACTTGAATTTTCAGGCTAAAAGACATACTGTGCAGTTGGTCTTTTCCACTGTGTTCTTCTGAATTCATGATTGACATAGTAGGTCCTGCCAAGGATGTCTTGTCTTTCTTCCCAGCCTGAAGGCAGTGGAGGAGATTCCTGCTGCTGCTGTTGTGGCTGGCTAGCAGCCTCTGGTTGGTCCAATATAATCCACCCAGGCTGAAAGACATAATATAACCACCTTTAATACTACAAAAGTTGAAAAACATATCTTAATTTATCAAGCCACTTCCTCTTTTAAGGTGTAGTTCCATTACATCTTAAGCCAGCAAATTTGACTCTGGTTTTAGTGTGTTTATTTCTAAAAAATGACAGGGCATATTATGCATGCAGAAATCTTATCTTTAACTCAAAGTCCTTAAATATATTAGTATCAGAAGTTGTTAATTCCAGGTGAATAAACAGTATTCACAGAATACATTAAAAGCTTAAATATTGTCATTTCATACATTTGCTGTGAATGTGTGAGGCAGATGAACACACCCTTCTGTAACAAAGTTTAATTACAGCAAAGGTGGTAATGCTGAATAGAGGAAAGATTGGAAAAGAAATCCATTAATCTACATTAGATGTGCTTAAAAAGATTACATATATATGGTAGGTAAGATCAAAATATCCCTATGGATTGGAGAGAGTTGAAATTCTAAAACCAGAGAGATGTTAGTGTCTGTCTGGGGTCAAACAACATTAAACAGCACCTACAACAGAAACTTAAAACACTTTAAATGGTAGGCAAGATTCAAGCAATGACTTTTAACTGGTTTGTTTCTAAAACACTATTTATAGCTCTAGTGATGCCTAACATTCATTTTTCAGCAATATACACATTTTTCCCACCTCTAATTCTTCAGCCTGTTCTGTGCTTTCTTCTTCAGACCCATTGTTTTTAGGTAAGTAAGTCATTTTTAATCTAAGGTGGCCTTTAACTCTTGATTTATGGCTGCAGGAGAGAAAATAAAATGATCTTATTGTGCACTTGTAAAACAAAATAGCTGAAAAAGCACAGCTAGAGGATTATTTTTAAGTGTTCCAACACAAAATTGACTTTCTATAATCTACATTAATTAAGTTCTATAATGGCATTGAGGTTTCAGACTTCTGAATACAGTAAGTATCTAAAATAATGCTTTTAGTAGAACATGAATATCTTAGAAATGGCTCCTCAAATTTCTTTGATGGAAAGAGAAAAACTTAGAAAATGCATATGTATTTACAATTAATTACATAACAGGACTGTTCAGATACAAAAATTAGAATTTCCATGTGGTATTTACTAACCTTCTTGGATGAAGAACAAAATCCTTAAATGTATATGGTCTCTCCATACTTGGATTTTCTGTCTGGAATAAGAATTTTTTTTTCAAGAAAAATCCTTATCAAACACTTGAAATCAAAGAAAACTATCAGAAATTTACAACTGATTTCTTTAAAGGCCTTATAACATTTTAAAACTTAAATTACAGGTACAAGTACAGTAATAGCAATACCAACTTTAATCTTAGCAGCAAGACCAATACTCTGGTTCAAGGAAACAATTACCTTTCAGTGTCTATGCACATTACAGAATGAAACACTTGCTCTTGAAAAGGGTTTGCCATGGTTGCTACCTTATTTTTAAGACACTTTCTGATAAATCTGTTAGTATCTGCTAATGTTTTGAGACTTCAGAAGAAAATGAAAAAGCTTATTAATTTCAATGTTCTTGGTGATGTTTCTTTAAAACTAATTATCTGCTTTGCAAAAGGAATACAAGAAACAGAAAAAAACTGATCAAAGCAACACTAGCTCTATTTCCCACTTACCCTCTTTTTTGTATTTGTTTTTGTGAATAAGGAACAGTAAAAATAAATTTACAGACTTTTAAGACATGACAATAATTACAATCTCTTCTTATATTTAAGACTGTAAAACAATGGAAAGGTAAAAGCACTCCAGCATTGAAAACCAAGGCAACCTACATTACTTTATAAATATCAGCACTGAAATATAGATCTACAAAATAAAACAAAGAACCCACAGAGCAGGAGAATTTAATCACTTTATTATCAGTATTGTTAACTTCCTTAGATGACTAATAGAGTGCATATAGAAATATTTTTTTCTCTTTCATAGTCTTAGAAACAAAAAATACAAACCGGTAACTGATAAAGAGGAATATCCACTTGTCCAAGAAAATCATCTCGAGTCTACAGAAAACAAAAACAAACACCACAGAAAGTTGAAAGCTGCCAAGTGTATTAAAAACAGTGTCCCCACACCCTGATAGCACAGCAATGCTTTCTTAGAACCTGAAGGCACTTTTGAATTATAGGCAATAACTTGTTCTGTACAAAGCAAGTTCTGATTGACTCAACACTCAAAGCCTTGGACAGTTCTGCCCTTCTCAAAACAAAATTTGAGGGAGCTGAGGGTGGAGACTTAGACTGTTTACTAAAGGATACAGACCAAAGGGGAGAGTTGTTCAGCATCAGGACTGTGACTCCAGCATTGTCCTAAAGGACCTTCCTCCCAGGAGCACCCAACAATTTCCATAAACCTAGGCAGCTGTTTAAAACAGGCAAGTATAAACTTTTTTTCTTTTCCAAATCATACAGCTACTGTCAAAGATCACAAGAAGCAAAAGTAAGTGTAATCTGTGGTAAGTGCCTTGGAAGTTCCAGCAATTCCAGTGGTCCCAAACTTGGCATGAAAATCTGTTAGAACTATGAAAAAAATACCTTCTGTCTACACACATTGCAGAGTTTAGTTTTAACAACAACCATCCACAAGATTTTACCCCGCCCTGGAAGTCTGGACTGTCCAACTGGGACCAGACTATGAACACAGAGCTGTCAGACCAGGGCAGGGACTGACAATACACAGTATCACTGCACACTTGACTTTACATCATGGATTTTTGCTTGCCAAAAAAATTACAATTTCAGTAATCTACATCAGTAATTTCAGTATTCACCAATAATCACCACCACCAGTACTTTACTTGACTGCTTGCTGGATTATGGAGCATGTGCTAAATGCTAGAATATGGAGCATGTGCTAAGGGGCTTCAAATTAATTCGTGATTTGAAAATCTTTGTGAACCTCCACAAAAGCAGGAAAAGTATTATAAGGGTCATTTAAAATGAAGATATATCAGTGCCTGTGGAATAAACTCAGGCCGGCAGGGAATTTTTTGAAGGTATGTGTAAGCTTAGAGCTTTAAGAAAACAAAACTCCTACACTACAAGACTACACTTTTTTGCACAGACTGAGTAAGGAGCTGTAAAAGTCTCCAACTCTGTGGCTCGTGCAATCTCTGAAATTCTAGGCTTCCTGATATTTCCAGCTAACAAAAGATTTGGTGCCTATTCTTTACTAAATCTGTTGTTGCATTTATTCAGACTAATCATCCTAGAACTTTAATGTCTGTCCATAAAACTTTTCACCACAAGGCTCCGCAGCTTGCTATTTCCTTCACCTCAGGGCAAAACCATGTGTTTCAATTTTCTCTGGAAAATTTATTTTAATTTTCAATTCAAATGTTTCACAGCATTAAAACTCCAGTCTAATTCTATCCATTTTTTGGTCCCTCTGACATTAAAGTATAGATATTTCTTGAAGCAGTTCTTTTTTGCCTTAGTAATTCTGGTACCTTTTTTCCTTAGCTCTGTTTAACCTTTTAACCTGCTCATCCATTTAACCTTTAAGTCATACATGTATATTTGGAGAATCAGTGTCTCACATGGGCCTCTAATTTTTACACCTGCAAAAAGCACAACTGGATTGTCATAGGTGATAAAATACTAGAAATTTGGAGATAAGTCATTTGAAATTCAGTTTGCATCGTGGATGTCATGTTCAGATCTGAAAGGGACAAAAATGAAAACATACACAAAACATCTGCCTTTTTAGTCCACAAGCTCATTTGAGATAGAAAGCTACAACAAGTTTCCTACCTGATGAGGCTTCCCTGAAGGAAAACTTTCTGCGCTATTACAGACCACAGGATTCTGGATAAAAATAGTTATCATTTTTGCCTATGATGTTCTTTTTAAAATGGCACAGCACATACCTTAGACATGTTAAAAGGCTTAGTATTTGTAAAGTTCTTGGCAATCCTCAAGTGGAACATGCTTTCCAAATAAATTATTGGAATGTGGGACAAAAGTTTGCTCTATTTTAGAAACCCTCAGAACATTGTGTTTGTTACCAGCATAATTTGAGTATGGGCTCCTGTTATTCTCTTTATTATTCTGCTGTCTCTCCTGCTATTTTTAGCAGAGTTAGCCTCAATAACCAACTCTTAAACAGTACTTTCTCCTCCAGCTAGAAAGCAAAACCCTGAGTGGAGATTTTTGTTGACCTCCAAACAAGTAACACATAAATCAGATAGCAGGAATGATCTCCAGCAATGTGCCCCACCATGACAAGCATGGCATCAGCCTGCAAAGAGGTGCCAAAGCAGCTTTGCAACAGACACTGCACACATGAGCAGCTAAATGCCAGTGGAGCTGAAACTGTTTGGATCTCTGCTTCATCAGAGCAGGCAACACACACAAGTGGGTCAGTTGTTCTTGTCAACTGCTAATTTCTTAACAGCCAGAGAGCTCAAACTTTCTGTTTGGCATAAACCTCAATTAATGATATACTGCACTAACAGAGAGGCCTTGTATTTTACTGATTCACTGGTTTAGTCTATAGAAAGTTATTAAAAACAGGTGAGGACAGGCAGCTGCTGTACACAATTCATTTGAAGAACTCCAGTGCAATGCCAAAGTATTCAATGAAAAGCACCAAAAAACAGTAATTCTGTTTAAAACTCATTTTCATCTATTTTATGAATATATGCTTAACAAGTTTCAGGTTTGGATGTTTTTTTCTGCAACATCCATCAGAAATTGAAGTAGATTTTAAACAGACACGCTTATCTGAGTCACACATTTAAGAGCAGCAGTGAGAATAAAACCTTTATCAGGTTTGAAAATGGGTCACTGAATTTAATGCCTTTCTTAATTGCTGCATTCACCACACAGCCTTTTGAAACAGTTCTAGTATAAGACCAGGGTGTTGAAATAACAAGCATTTTCTCTACCAATTTTTGTGATTTTTTTTGGTGGAATTAGTGCATTAATTAGAATCCAAGCATATTCCCAGTCTTTTCCTGAATAAACTGGCAGCCAGTTGTGCACAGGTTGCTCTTTTCACAGAAATCCACAGCTGTAAGGCAAAACAAGAAAGCATACAGCTTTTATTGGAGGGAACATAAGTATCAATTCAAATTGAAAAAACAAACAGTGATCTGGACTATCGCTGCTTAAGAAAACAAGAGCTCAATAGATGCCTTATAAAACCAACATTCTTCTTGCTTAAACACCCAAACATCAACATTAGTTACAAGCTTGATGAGAATGAAAAAAACTTTCATGAGCTACACTAGTGAATTCAAGTATTTTTCTTTTCATGCTGCGCTGAGTGTATTTTTTGGTTCTCTTAAACTCTAAATTGAAAAAAGTGAGCTTTCTTTTTTCTTCCACAGAATACTGCCAGCATATCCTATTCATCATGGAAAAATAACAGTTTCAAAAAAACAAGATTCAATTACGACATTAAGATTGTACCAAATTCACAGATTCCACAAGTAATGTTTTCTCTGTCTTGCAATGCAATGAACAGTTGGTTGCATGGAATTCATTACAGTGCCAGTCTCCTGTATTTTTAAGGGGGACTTGTGGATTGTAAAGAGATTTATTTTTTTAATGACATGTAGACCACGCAGGCATTCCTTTAGAGTTGGCATCTCTGACAGAGAGATATAAGAACCTATCAGCATTTTCAAAATAGGGAGAATATATACTGTTAGATCAAGGGTTATTACACAACATGTGTTTCTGCAGGACCTTCAGCCCTGCTGGCTGTTCCAACAGCAAGGTGTCAGCACAACATGCCTCAGCAATTTTACCATCTGCTTAACAGACAGCATTTAGAAATGACACTGAAGTTATTTTCACTAATTCTCTCTCACTTCCAAAGATATTTTCAGACAACTGCTTATCTAAAGACCAGAGAAAAAGCATCATCTGTTTTTCCATTTATAGCTATGGCATCAAAATCCTACTGCTTCCTTAAAAGTTTAGTTTACAGTACTTTTACAACAACATTCATATATTAGTCTATCCAATGTGTGCTGCTTTGAGAACTTGTCCTTAATAGTTCATTAACAATGCAATTTAAGATAGGCTTTTTGTTTTTTACACAGTTCACAGGAAGGCGAGTTGTCTAATATAACCAAAGCATACTTCAGAACAACATAAATGGAGAACATGTCAAAAGTTATTAATGCATTGATTTTATTCATCAGGACTTGAAGTTTCTTTGGTTTGATGTATGCATGCGCCAAACAAGCTATCATATAAAAAGCAGATACATTGCATTTTATGGAAAGTCAAAAGCCAATCCAGATTTGTCCTCCTGTGTTAAATCTGCCAATGTTCACCACAAAATTTAGAAAACAGTACTAAATATTTAATCAGGTATTATTTCAACAAGTCATTCCTGACATCAATTCAGTTATCTTCACAACAGTATAAAAACATAAAAATCTTGCATCTATTTGTGAAAGCTTTGTTGCCAAATCTTAAGACTTCAAAAAAAGTTTGAAAAACAAACTCTCGTAGTAAAAATTCCAGGTGCACTTTTGCCTTCACCATTTAACACTATAAAGCTTAACACACAGAAATGCAATACTCTTATCAAATGTTAAAACTGCATGTGCAATTTGCTCCCAGAAGTAACAACAGATAAAGCAGATATTGCAGATGTTTACCACAATGGCTAATTAACACATTCAGCTGAAGGACTTGATACAGTCAATCAACTTTTTGCTTTTCAGAGCAAAAGGGAAGAAATAGAATTAAAAATAAGATAAACTACTTCTCTCCAAAAGGGAGACAATTGGAGCATATCTGCATCATGGTCTCACTCCCATGAAGTTCACTTGATCCAGTTCAGGATCTCACAGAGGCATGAAGTCAGGTTGAACCTGGAAGCTGATTTCAGCCCTAAATTAAATCAGTTGGCCAGGCCTGTACAGGTACCTGGCCACTTCTTAGAGAACAAGCTTAGAGCAGGGCTGGATGCAGGCTGCATGGCCTCACCCTGCTCCAAAGTCAGTCCCAGCAGCTTTCAAAAGCACTCTTAAGTCTACTGTTGATGCCAATGCAGCATCAACGCTAATTCAGGACTGCCCTGTGCCTTTGCACCAGCACACACCTAGCAGCCACGCTGCAGCTTCCCCTGCTCTTCCACACTCAGCCTTAGCCCCCAGCCACTGCTCAACAGCAGCCTCAAACCCCACCTATCGACCTCTCCCAGCCCCAAGCCCAAACCTTCTGCAGCCAGGTGTAAAGGTAGAGCAGAACTCAGTGGCTGGGGTTGTCTTGCTATGCTCAAGCTATAAATCCCACCTGTCCAAAACCAGTCTGCATGAACTGACCTTGGATGCCACAACCTCCAATGACAAAAGGTGACCACAACACAAATAATCCAACCACAACTACTTTCCAACAGAACAGAATTACAATTTATTTCAGACAAGCTCAATGAAAGTACCAAAGTTACATTACACTTCCCACCTCAGACAGTTTTATTGGCCTACAATTTGCCAGATGTTAACCACTTTAGACTTCTCATTAATAAGCTAAATATTTGTCCCAAAACAAACTTAACAGAAACAATGATTAGTAGAATAACTGGCTAATGTAGAAACTCTATTGAAAAATAAGTAATGTTCACAATAAATTCTGGAGTTCCTTTTCCTTTAAAAAGCCCTTGTACTTTCACGTTACCAAACAGGCCGTCTCCCTTATGTTGGGAAAATCACTGATTGCCAGAGAAATCATCTAGGTCTGAAAGAATCCAGGTTCTGTGTTTCTTACCACATTCCTCTTACTGAGTAGCTGGAGTGTCTCATTTGCATTTTAATATGCCCTAACTTCAACGACTCCAGTTCAAGTTTGTATGTAATTTCAGCCAGGGACTTGCTGATGGTCCTTCTTAAATTCTGTTTGCTTATGTTACAGTTGATACAGCTGAAAGCAGCCCAAGGTCTCAAACAATAATTGCATCTATCTGTAGATTTTTGGGTTTATTGTAAACTATCATGACAGAAAAAAAAGAATGATGCACTCTCTTGAAGCAGAGATGATTACAGATCCATAAACTAACACTGCAATGAGCTACAAACATTTTGCTGGCTGCATTCCCAAATCAGCATGTTCTGTTTGTCACAGGGAATAAGGAAAAAAGTACACTTGAAACAGAGACACTTAACAGAAATGCAGGGCAGTCCCCTTCAGACAAGGGTGAAAGTCAGTCTAAGCAAATGACTTGACTGAAAAGGCCACTCAGTTTTGCTTACTTGCTTAATCTGTGAAATTCATCCACTTCTGGAAGATGAGAAAACACGTGTCAGAACACAGAAGAGCACTCGCTGCCAAGGGTGAGGGGAAAGCATTTCTACCACTTGATCCTCTGTGGCTGCAAGGGCTGAGCAGGCACCAGAGAGCCTGGGGGTCAGATTAACACTCTGCCTACCCTTGTATCCTTTCCACGTAATGGTCAAGAGCAGATGCTTAAGGAATAATTATAGTGGCAATTAAGAACAGTACTTCCTTTGATACAACCTCCAGTTTCTAATGAATAAGTGGTCATGGACCTCTTGATCCTGACATTAAAATACATATTGAAAATATAATACCCTTTGATGGGCCGTTCTTCAACTTACCTAACTTCTTAAAATCCATTTCTACTTTTGATATGTAAATCTTGAGACAATTTCCTCAGCAGCACACAAAAGAACATCGTTTTTTTAAAGTGGAATGGGAAAAAAAAGAAATTAAAGCAATGATCATGATCTCATGTCTGAAAGTCTGCAAGTTCTTTGGCTAGTGAGGAGAAAAGGAAGAATTTCTCTAGCTTGCCCTGTGAACAAGTTTTACTTTAACACATTCTTCTAGGTAAACTAAGTTTTAAAAAACAGAATAACTACAGCTTGTGACAACATTAAAGAAGCCACAGCATCAACGCTTCCCACTCTCTCATGGCAGATTAAAAGGGTATGAATCACCCTGAAAACTGGATAATTACATATTTACATAAGCTGTTTCAGGAGGCCTGCTCTGCATGCTTTTGCAGTTTTAGTTTCCCCACTTTTTTCTGGCATGAGAAACCTGCCTAAATTCAGTTCAGCTGCAGACTATAAACAGAATTAGGCTAATCATAATCTCCACAGAGCACAATCAAATAAAACTTCTCCTTAATATGTACATGTAATGTTTGCTGAGGACTACAAAGTGCCAGAGCTTTAATATACTGGAATATTCAAGTATCTGCTTCCTTACAGTGCAGTGATATTCTGAAAGTTACACATGGTTCACAGCTGCCAAATACAACCTGTGAAACCTGAAAAACTTCAGGGATCAAGTTAATACCAAACAATATTATTTGATTGCTTCCTTTGCTAATGCATCCACACAGCAACCATTCATAGCCAGGCTGTAAGATCTATCCCACCCTTTGTGTCCCATCTTTTTCTTCCCCTGAAGAAGGACTGCTAATCAAAAGCTAAAGCATGAAGAAAGGTGGAGAAGAACATGTAACTAAACTCTGCATTTAAGCAACATGAAAAACAGAAGAAATTAGCACCAACTATTAAAGCATTACAGGTCATTGTCACTTTAAGCACAGAAGCAGGAAATTACCTACAACTAATTATAAATTGTTTATTATTGTGATTAACACAGTTTCCACTGTCCTTCCTTCAATGTACTGATGTATACTTCAGCTTCTAAAATTTGTCTGAGACTCCACATATATACTCCTATGTGATTTAAGTCTAACTTAGTCATCCCCAGGAGTCCTCTGAAAAACACCACCTTCCTTTCAACCCAACTCTCCCTGACTGAACTGACAGACCATGACACAGCAATGCACCACATGGCCCTGTAATGTGATCCTTCAAGATATGCAGTACTGAACAATATGAAAGTTGTTAGATTATGAGGTTACCACTGCACAGTAGCATAAAGAGATGCCAATTTGTGCTTTCCCTTGTATTGGCTCCATAATCTTCTGCTTTTGCTGCTCTTTTTCCACCTCACTTCCTTGCACAGATCTGGGACACTGATACACATGCAGCCCTTTGCTCCATGTTGCAAAGCTGGAGCTAAGCCACAGCTGTCCTTCCCTTCCCTTGGTGCTTCTCCTGGCTGGATCACTATTTTCTGAGAGGGAGTTATGCTATGACAGAAGCTCTACGCCTAAGGAGAATGCAAGGGAGAAGAACATCTCAGACTATTCAGCACCAACTTGTGGTGCAGCATTTCTCAAGGGAATCACTGTCTTCCAGACACAGGTTCTCGTCCCCTCAGGATGTTCAGATCAGCTGGGAAGTTATTCAAGAGAGAAATCCTCACACACAGCCCCCTCAAATTACTGTTTTACTAAATTTAAATTTAGTACACCAAGATTCAAATAGCATCTTTTATGAAGAGTTTTTTGATGAAGAGAGCATCTTTTATGAAAAAAGTTTGAGAGTTTCAACTAAAAGGTTTCCCTTACATGAATCTGACAGTAGAAAATCAGTTATTTTACACCATCTCTGAAGTTTGGGGGTTTTTTTTTGCTTCATAACATTTCATTTCAATAACTAGAGACAAAACTCGAGCAAAATTACTTGTAAACAAAAGGCATGTAACAGAATTGATTCCCTCAATTGTATAAGAAATTATTGTAAAGGTATACAGCTGTTGAATGAGATTTTCAAGTACATTTACAATATTCAAATTATCCAATAGAGAGTGGTACTGATGGGGAAGGAACAGCTAATGTCAACAGGGATGTCAACATGATATACTTGTGGAAGAGATTTACAGAACTTTTATTTTTTTAGAAGTTTGTTTATATTCTGCAAGAACTGGAATTGTATTCACTGCTTCTGCCTTTCCCTGTCCTTCTTGGGGTTTATGTATTTAAGATGACAAGTAACCTGTTCCCTAATTCACTCCTACCCTCCCAATCCACACCTCTGACGTCAAAATGCTTTAGTTGCTGATTATTTCTACCCTAAGCAGAGACAGATGCACTAAAAAAACCCCAAAACAATAACGAAAAAACTCAAAACATTAAAGCAGAAATACATAGTCAAGGACAACCTTCAACGCTGTAACCATGGACTTATCTCTTCCTCCTGCTTCACATACATGAAATTCCAATATCTACTACAGAACCTACTCAATAAGTTTCCAGTACAGACCAGCAGTGGCACACTGGCCACCACCATTCCCCATTCTGTAACTTAATTAAAAATAATCCAAGGCCAGTCTTCATAGAAATGGTGTTGATTTTTTTTTTTTTTTTTTTTTAAGCCAGCCTTTAACAAGCTGTTGATTATGGAAAGCAGGAAATGTGATCCGAGGTGGCTGAAGGCTGGTAGCAAGGCACAGAAGAAAAGAATGCACAGACCTTCTGCTGCTTCAGCCTCTGGAGTCTCTGACCACAGCACTGATTTGATTTCATGGCTGCCCTGTACAGATAGCTGACATTACTAAATGCTACTCCAGTATCAACTTGTTAAATTTGAACCCAGACTCAGCATATCAATATACTAGGCCAGACTAACTGGAGTCAAGAGAAATATTTTGGGAGTTGTTTATTTTTAAATGAGTCACAATACACCATAATAATTAACTGGACTATGTAATTAAATGATTGGCTTAGAATCTGTTATATTGGTCACAAAGACCAATAACAAATACAATGGTATTTATGTATTTTATTCCAGTGCATTGCTGAACTGCTGTGAAGTCAACTGTGATTTTTGCTTGGTTTGGAGGGGGAAGCTTTTACATTTTTTTGATAACATATTTTATAGAATATTTACCTATTTACTGGTTTTTACATAAAAACTGAAAAGAGACATTTGAGAACTGAAAGGTTCCTGTACCTGGTGTTTGTGTCAATCCATTGTGAACACTGCTCCTGGGAACTGAAACAAATTATTGCCAGTCCAGTGTCTTAGGAGGTTTTCTGGAAATGTTAGCTGACAGTCTAATCCTGAACTGGGATTAAAATACAGAATATCTTTCATATCAGCTCCCATTAAACACAAAGACCAGCAGTGCAAGAAGTTGATGAGAAATGTACTTGAAGTGCATGACTCAACATTTTTTCACAATATACTTTCAAAATAACTGAGACATTTTAATTAGTCTGGATCTAATCTGTTTGTGCTTATTGTGGATTTTACTCCTCACTTTACAGTGTGATTTTGGGACAAAGAATCACCAAACAATATGTGTATATATGTAGTGATTATCTGTGATCCACTGTGAGTTTTATAAGGAAGCTTAAGTAAAAATCACTGTTTCCCAAGAAGAAAAGAGCATTTTCCTTTAAACTCTAACCAAAAAGCACTAAAGAAGTCAGAAAGTGCACAATCATCAGGCACTGCTCTAAGGGCAACAAAAGACTGAAAATTCCAGGCTAACACCTCCAAGGTAACTGTCTTACTAGTTTAGAAAGGGACTGTCATAATTATAAGGTCTTTGGGAAAAAGCCCTTTAGCCCTTTACCTAAACAAGCATGTTAGTTATATGGTAGTAGTGTCAAATCAATGAGAATGAATTCTTATTAGTAACCATCCATTGTTGCACTTTTATCAGCATTCATAACTAAAAATATTCAGTACTTTAAGTCCTCACAATGTTATTTAAACACGGGGTTAAAATCCGCCTTTCATGTGGCCTATGCTTTACTAACTGCCTTAAGAGTTAATAGGAGTAGACACCTCTGCAGTTTAGCTGGACATGAATTTCATTACAAAAAAAATATATATTTAATATAAGCCTTCTAGACCCAAGTACTATAATTTGAACAGCAATGTTGTTGGGAGAGGTATTAAGTTACTCTGTACCGCTCAGGCTGAAATAGTAGTTGGAAGGAGGAAAAAAAAGAGTGAGAGGAAACTCTGAAAATTCCTGTGGTTCAGGGTGTATACAGAAACAAATGGTATTTACAGTTTCTCTGCTCAAATAGGACTTATCTTTAATTCTACATACAACAAACTGTTCTGTAAAATAAAGTCTATCTGAAATAAAACTAAAAGATCACTCATTTTTACCCATTTTATATGCATTCAGTAACTACCAATAATTTACTGAAAAGTTATGTGTTTATAACTACAGTAGTTAATCTGAAGCTTAAATGACTCCCATGTCTCAATAACTAGACAAGAAAATCCCTCTGAGTTCATGTAAACAGCAAACTATTATTTAAAATCTATTAAATACGTAACACCTATTCACCTATGCTACTGCATGTACCATATTCTAAGAAACTAATCTAAACCCCAAATGTTACACATAATTAAAAAATTAACTTCCTAATGGTGACAATTTGACACCATTAGGAAAGTCTTAAATCACTGCGCTTAAGTCTTGGTTGCAAACTTTTATTACTTTCCAGCTAAATTTGAACTGCAAAATACCATCACATTTTTCTATAAACCACAACACTCACCTTATTGGGCCTCCACAAAGTGCTAGACATTTCCCTTTTAGAGGTTCCATATCTTTTTCTAACACCAGTTGTTTTTCCTTCATTCCCAGCTTTGAACTGTATGTGCAACTGAGACGTCCTTGCACTATGGCACTTGTATTTAAGGCTGGATAAGCAGCAAGAAACTTTTTGACGTGATCCTTCCAAGGAAACACTTCTTTGCAAAACATGGTGAGTTTTGCTCATCTGTGCATTCGGTCTTCCTAGTTCATTTATATTAATCTGATATTCTGAATCTGGTTTTGAGGGCAGACATGCAGATGTGCTACGTTCCAGTTTTAAATGAGGGTATTTTGCACCAGAGTTCAGATTTAACTCTGGACTGCAAGAGCCATTAACCATTTCACTGCTTGGTGCAAATGCTCTTTGTGTAAGATGAACTGAAACACATGAGAAGCCATCAGGTACTTCTTCACAGGTTGCCTGCTGAGGACCATTTGAAATTTGACTTTTGTCCTGCAATGATGCATTCAAATAAAGCGGTCGGATGTCTCTGACCTCACCAGAAGGGCAAACCGCTTTAGAGAGTCTAAGTCCATTGACTGCTGTTGAAAGGAATCCCTTGGAAATGGTCTGATCTTCTTTTTGTGCCAGCTCACTAGGAGAAATAAGTAATTTATGAGATGTTTGATAGGTGCCTCTGTGTGGTAGTTGACCTGAGCTTACTGGAGAAGCTGGAGGAGTACTGGAAGGACTCCTAGGAAAAATAACCAGTGATGAACAACGTCGCAATGGAATTTTAGTTTTCTTCCTCACTGACAAACCATCTTGGTCAAAAGTAGTATTACTTCTATACAGTGTTTCCTGAGATGAGTTGCTCCTGCAGGGATTACATTTGGTTGCAGTGCTTCTACATGAAGAGTCACCATGTGCAACACTGCTACAGAAAGTACTGTCACTTGTCCAAAGAGAGCCACTGCCACTGTCACTGATGACACTGTTACTATAGGAACCTCCATCACTTGTGGTACTTGCACATGATCCATAGTCACTGCCAGCACTGCTGAACGAGCCACAGTCACTTGCTGCAATGCTGCTGAGGCTGCCTCTGCCCAGAGCAGCACTGCTCAGAAGGCTGTCATTAGATCGATGATCAGCCACAGCTCCAGCGCCACAGCTCCCTTCACCACCAATACCAATGAATGAAGTGTCTTCACTAGCAGCCACAGCATCACCATACTGAGAATATCCACTCTGCTTCCTAGACTGCAACGAAATGTGCAGTGAACTGCTCTTTTTTATTTGCAGTGAAGAAACAGTTGTGCTTTTCTCTTGATTAATTACTTGTTGCACTGCAGGTGCATAAGCAGCTTGTCTAGGAGTTAGTTTCACTTGTGTAACGCTAGGTGCAGAACTCTGAGATTTTTTGAAGTACATACAATTATTACCAACCAAAAAATCTTCAGAGGTCTCTGATAATGGATCTGTGTTGCTTCTTTGGGTAGCAAAATGCAATCTTAACCGGCGTGCCATTTGTTCTCATTTCCACGCATGTTAGCAAACGAAACCCACAAAGATCCTTCTGCAGAAAGGCTACAGGCAGCTGCGCAGAACCCAGAGCTGGTACATTGTAACAGTAAAAGCCCATAAAAATTGCAGTCTTTGTCCTAATTTCTACAAGACACTAGCATTTGAAAAGAAAGTACCTCTTGAAATAAGTCAGCCATTCCTTGAACTGTAGTTTCTGGACCGTCGATTGCTTGCAGTCAGAAAGCCTTCACTTAAAAAGCACTCATGTTCCAAGGACCTCAGCTGCGACACACTGGCAAACACTACTGACCTTGTTTCAATTATACTTTCCAGAATTTGCATAAATGAATACTATAACAGGCTCCCAGAAGTTCCAAGCTGCTAACAGCAATGCCTGCTGCGGCTGCACGAGCTGAGTCAATGTGTCCGTACTTTCCCCAGCAGCGTATGACTACTAATATTTTTACCCATAGGTTTAGAATTACAGGAAGTTGGTAGGAATGAAGTCCCATATAATTGAGTATCAAGTCCAGGATTGAATTTCCAAATAGTAACCATGCTAGCAAACTGCTGAGGTCTGAATTATGCACAAAGTAGTGAAATAAGCGTCCTCTCCGTTAAGAAAATGTTTTTCTGCACTGTTTAAATAAAACTTGAAAGAAATCTACCATTATCTTGCAATCCACATGCTGCTAAGCAATCACACTTTCTAAAGATCTGCACATAGCAGAACCCTCTGTGTTTATTAATTCATAATTTTAAATGAGGTGCAACTGAACAGGAGCCAAAAAAAGTTTTTCTGGTTAATAATTTGGCATTTGTTTTTCTTTCTAGTTTGACCTTTTCTAACTATGGCTGTTAAAGGTAGAAAGAAACAAAATTATTCTTACAAATTAAACTACCTCATCTTGTTTGGTGGAAGTCCAGAGTAAGGACACATTCATTACAGTTCAATGTGATTTGCAGATATGTGACCAGCTACACAAACTTTAGAACACTGAATTAAGTATGCACAGAGATAAAAAGCATAACCAAACAGAATTACAGCAGAAAGCTGTTCTGTATAATTATATACAAATTGCCTCATACATTCATAACTAATTATTATTTTTTTATATTTTCATTTATTAAAGAAAATCATCAGCATGTCAAGAAGTTAATATACTGTCAATTCTTCCAAGAGTAAAGGGATCAAGAATTCCTATAAAATGTTTCACTGGCTCATAAAATCTGTAGAGGTCCTTTGCTGGCACCTAGTGGGACTTTTGATAAAAGACAATCTTGAATCTTGCTGTTAAGTGGGATTTCTGCTGTGGGTTTTGTCTTGAAAAACAACAATATTGGGTTATGAACGTACTTTTGAATACATAAGACATATATGATGCAGTACTGAATGCTACTGCACTAACATGAAATTACTTAGTGCTGCTCAAAGAGTACACAGAAGAGAACACTAGGCCATTTATACTTTTATAGGTCATACTACTAGGAGTTTTTTCTGCTTCATATTTATTTAACCTTTACTGTATTTTAAGCTAGAAGGCAGTAAAATTAACATTTATACCTCCTTCCCAAAAAAGAGCCAAGAATCAAATTCACAGTGCCTTGTTTGCAAGCAACAAATTTGTTTTCTAATTATACTCCAGGGCGTACTTAACCTCCATTACCTGAATTCCATTATTAGAATGCAGCAATAAATGAATACTAGCTTATTCATAAAAAGCCAACAAATACAACACTTCATTTATTTCATTATAACCAACAGGACTTCTTCTAAAGTTATATGTTGGTGAGAGACTGGGATGGGGAGAGAAGAGGAAAGGAAAATACCATAAATGATTCTTTTGGTCAGTTTCAAAAAGTTACATTTGAACTTCAGGCAATACAGTAAAAAAACCCCATAAACCCAAACAAACCAAACACAAACCAAAAACATCAGCAAGTGACCCTAAGATATGTGAGTGAAAAGTAAAAAATACATTTCTAAAGGCTTCATCTCTCCCCAAGAACAAACCTACTGGTGGCACAGTCTGTAACACGTTGGTGTGACACAAAGTGCCACCATTGGAGGGACTGGTTTCCTTTAATAAAAGCATTACTTTCTCCCCCAAGGGATGGTCTGAAACGTTTTGCTCAATTTTACTAAAGAAATCCTAAGAAAACAATAAACTGACATAAGTTGGTAACTCAAGGCCTTGGATTCCAGCAAAGCTTCTCAACACATCTCTCTTCCTTACCTGTACAGGTATTGCAGCCAACTACAGCTTTCTCAGGCTGCAGTAACAGAAGATAAAACACCTTTTGACCACAGCTACTTAGCAAGGCACCTATGATTTTTGACATGTGAGGATGAATTAATAGAAGTGGGGGAGCTTGTCAGTGCCAAGTAACAATCATAGCTAAGGCAACAATTTGTCTTACCTAAAACAACCCAAGACATCTGGGATAAAAACACTGAGACCAAGCTAAAGACAAATAGGGAAATGGCTTGTTCCATTCACCAAGTGAGATGTAAACAATGAAAAATATAGGGATTTTATTGCAGCACTACAGAGTGACTGATGAGGTCACGATACTTTGATCTCTAAATATAATCATGCATGGGAAACAAAGCATTTCCTAGTTGATACCAAAAAAATGTTTAATTGGTTCCTCTCCATATGCAAACAGATCAAACAACTCATACATTCTGGATTAGAGGAAGAATGTGAAGAGCTCTCCTGGTGGAAAATACAAAGAAAACACTGGCCTTTTCCCCTCAAAAAATCAAGAATTCTACTTTTTAATCATGCCTTGTGGCTTCCAGGTGGTGGCAGCAATGCTCTAACAAGATGTGCAATGGACTGAGTATTTCAGACTCGTAGGGGATATGCTGTAACCCATAATATTATGTCCAGATGAAAACCTGAGCATCCTGAAAAACCACATTTAACCTCCCATGTAGGCCACAAGTGCTTGTGCCCCTTTAACATTGCTTTTAAATAAATCAAAGAGACATCCTATTTGATACTTGGGACAGGTAATATCACCAGTTAAGCAGTAAATGATCTGGGGACTGTGTAATGCCTAGAACCAAGAAACAAGCCTCTTCACTCTTAAATCTCATTATTCTAGGCAGTTTGTACTTATATTTACACACATTTTCACTCTTCCCAACCTCAGAAGAGCAGCACCTTGATAAAAGACACAATGGTTTACTGAACACATGCAGAAAGCTTTAGGAAAAAATGTTTTTCATGGCCAACACACTACACAAGCACAAAGAGATCCTTTATTTGGAATGAAATTGTGTTTGGTGTGCAAGAGCACTCAATCCCTCCTATTAGTTCCCAACTCCTGCAGAAGGGAAAGGTATTTGTTCCAGTGACAAGGAACATCAGTGAAACAGATGCAAGTGTCATGACTGTACTGCTACAAGCTTATTCATTTACAATGAAACACAAACAAATACAGGCAATTAGACATCTGGACACAAAATGAGAGCCTGGGTCAGAGGAGGAATTTTGATTTCACTGAGATAAAAGCACATGCTAGCCTCATCTCACCAGTGACCTGCCATTCAGAGTGATACCTATCTACAAGATCACAATCCACTGTTCACTCCTGGAGCTTTCCAAAGAAAATCCATGTATGCCTTCTTTCATGCTACTCTCACACACTGAAGAAGCTTCTCACACCATATATCAATACTGCTTTGTTTGTAGAGAAAAATAAACATCCAACATAGAGCTTTCAATATCACCAAAGAATTTCCTATCATGTGAACAGCACTATAAAAGAATGATGCTTTCATGAGTTAAAGCACATTAGAAGTTTACAGTAATAATGTAACTGCTTCAGAGTTTCAGGAGTGTGGTAATCTCAGATAAATAAATTAATCAGGTCTGCCTTTAGCTTTAGGTTTCATTATAGAAATTAAGGTTGTTTGGAGTGTTTTTTAATCCACACTGAATCCTGATGGACTTGCTTTCATTCAAGTCTTTAATACACTGCAAAACTAACACAAAAAGACCTACCAAACGGTTTTCATCAAATACTTCAAAAAGGAGTCTGTGTTTCTGAGGATTAACCTATGGAAAAGAAGAATAGTGATAATTAACACATATACTGAATTCCAGCACTTGTCTTCAGCTAAACCACTGTGTTTATGCAGGAGGAAAGAAATACCAAAGGTCTCTATCAAACAGCAAATTTATACCTTGCTCCCATTCTACTATGCAATGCATTTCTATTAGAACCAATAAGCCATAACTGGTACTATCCCAAACTGTTCCTAAATCCATGTACATGCTTTTGAGCATTCATAGAATAAAGAAGGCAACATCAAGACTGAAAATGTAACATTTGTGTCAGAGTTAACAAACCTGTATCTAAGGAAAGCAGGTTTTGAGCCTTTTAGAACATTAATTGTAGAGACATTTCTGAATTAGGGAAGAGTTCTGAAGTAGGGAAAGTAGTGAGTAGTTTTTCCCAATGTGTCAGCATAATATCCAACAGGTAATAAGGCTACAAACAAAATCACTTACTCTAAATAAGAGTTCTTCATTCCATTTTGGGTTTAAGGACTATGTGCAGAGGAAGAAAAAAAAAAGAGAGCATTAGTTATAGTGATAATTCTGTACGAGTGTACATAACTTTTGATGAATTCTCATATTTCCTATAGCTTTAACTTTTCCTCTGGAATTTGATTTAAAAAAAACTCAACACAATACCACAAACCCCAAACAAACCCCACCACAGACAATTTGATAAGATGACTAACCTTTCTAATAGTTTTTGTCTGAATACTGGTAAGGACTCCATTCACTGGATCATACAATGTCACTTTCACATACGGGTCACTGGTAGGGAAAAAAACCAAACAAGTAGTATGCTGCTCTATGCCCTTTTTGGTCACCATTATCAGCAGTCAAGTTTTAAAAGGCTTAAACTAATAGCAGTTATAGGAGTTACAGTTACTTTGCAAATACCACAGACATTTGAAATTACAATCATTTCCTACACAGTTTTAGAGATAAAACTAATATAAACACTAGCTGTGATAACGATCATATTAGCTATGCCATTCTGTGTATCAGTACAATTTGAATCTCTGTCCTCTTTTACAGTTATTTCTTGAGAACAGATTTAATAAATCCTCTCACACTTCAACAAGACATGCATGAAAAAAACCAGCTGTGACTGAAAAATCTTGAAGTATTAAGTATCTTAACACTTTAGAACACCTGGAATTTGAGGTACTTCCTCAAACATGCAACAATTTTACTAAATGTTCTATCACTTTGACAGAGCTTGAGTTTCACCTGAATTTTTCTGTTAATGAAGATGTCCTAATATTGTTGCTTAAAATGTCATACTGCCTTTTCCCTTTCTGTGGTACGAAATCCCAACATATTATATGAATATTTACTTTTCATGAACAATCAAAGTGTTCAATTGCTCAGAGTAGTAACAAAAGAAGATCAGAATGTCTGCCATAGAGCAAAAGAGAATATGGTTTTCACATATTTAAGTTATGATGAGAAAAACTGATCTATTTTTGCTTGAAGTGAAAAGAAAAGGACATGAACAAAAAATTTAAGGAAGGCTGTCTGGCTTTAGGGAAAATATTAATTTCACAAGAGAAATTTTTCTATTGCTAAACTGATGTCACACAAGACAATTTTGTGCTAAAATAACAACATTAGTGCACATATGCCAAAGCAGCTGACAGCAGAACTTGTACTAAACCACCAATACTTTTCTGGACCCTCTATACAAAGGCCAGAAGCAAAAGTGGCTTTAGCACAAAATGCATTCTGCCAGTTGCCAACTCTACAAGATCCTAAAAGCATTTCAATTACCAACTCCCAAGTCTGATCATTCCTCTGCTAAATGTTAAGCTACTGTCCCTCTGCACATAATTTGAGCTGAAACAGTCTTATAACTACCAGTGTTTAGTACTGTGTTAATTCCAAGTCTTTCAAGCACAGATGAGAACTCTGACTACAACTAAACTCCAGTTATTTTAGCTGCAGCCCACCTGAAGTGAAATACAGACATGGATCCATCCTCCATGGCAGAGCTATTTTACCATGCAGAGAATAAAACATTCCTCTTTGTTTTGCCAACATGTAAGATCTGTCCAAGTCACTCTTGGACAAGAAAGCAGATATCTTCACATTTATTTAGTCTCTAATAATTTTATAAAGTTGCCAGTTGAAAGAGCTTGGATTTTTTTAAGAGGCACAGAATAATTTACTGAGAACTAAAGACCTGTAGAAAGAAAATAAAGAAGCAGCTGTCCCTTAATACATTAGCAACATATTCTTACCTGGCTCCTAAGATATCCTTCTTGGCCAGGCCAATTCCAGCTATAACCTTCACTCTGACAATTCGTGTGTTCTCCTTAAAAACAAAGTAACATATTCAAGATGCATTCAGATTTCTTCTTCAGGTCTATTTTCAATTAATAAAGCTAAAAGAAATTATGGACATAATTTGGAGCTCACACTGAAAACTATAGACTAAATGATGCAGTTCCTTTGTCTGACAGAAATAGCTCTATCAACTCAGACAAATCTGCATGGACCACAGAAGTTTTACCTAATGTTATCTTGGCATTCATCAGAGGGAGGGAAATAGACTCTGACAATATTTATTTCCTCAGCAGAATGAAAAGGATATAAAATTTAAAATAGATTAATAAAGCAGTAATGAACTCTGGAAAAAAATGCAAGAATAAAAAAATTTTGCCTCTATTTTTAGTTAACAGCACAGAGAGGTCATACTTAAAATATCAGGATTTCTTATATGACTTGCCAGCAGGGTATGAGTTTTTTTAAGAAACTGAAAAATATTTTAATTACACATTACACAAATTAGCTTCACAGGAGTGACATAAGTAATTGCACTTGTCCTGTTAATTAATACAGCTGCACAGGCTAATGGCTCATCTGATAAGGTACTGAATTCAAGAGGGGAAAAAAAAACCCAACAGCTGTGACCATATCAGAGGAGGAAGACAAATGAGCACTGTTTCTCTGGAAAGCAAAAAGCTTTCCAGATGAAGGGCTGTTTGTAGGAGATGGTGGGCCAGAGACACTTGTGAGGAAAGCTGATCCAGCCTAGGTTAAGGAGTTAAACAGATATAAGAGCAGTGGGTGAAGCAGTAGATGCTCTCCCTGGGGGCTTCCTGAATTCCACATACTACTGAAGTGCTTTCTAAAGGAGACTCCTAGGCAGCACTAATAATGCTTCATCATTGGTCTCCTATATAACCACAGGGCTAGACTCCCCAGCCACTCCCAATTGGAATGGTTCTTGAAGCTAACGGAGAGAACTGCATCCTAATCCTGAGGCAGGAGCTACTAGCTAAAAATGTAAAACTGAGAACAGACCACTAAATGAAAGTAAAATAATAAAAAAGTAAGCAAGTTTCTCCCACCCTCTACAGTTAGAGATGATTGCCTGGGAACCGAAATGAACACCTACAATGTCCACCCACTGCCAAAACAATCAACTGTCCAAGTCAATTCCAGCCAAGTCACAAGTCTATCTTCGGCCTGCACCTCAAAGGAAATTATCTCTTACTAGAAACACTAAGAGTTCAGAAAAGGAAGACCAACAAACCAACCCTCTCAGTACTGACCACTAGAAAGTGGCCTAAACTTTCAAAATTCTTAGTCATGATCAGGCCTTTAGGGTACATAACATAATCAAGTGTTTTATGACAACAATAGAACTGACCGGATTTAAGAAAACATAAGTAAAAAAACTATGTTGGCATCAAATTAAGAAGAGCTATTTGTTAATGCCTTTATATATCACAAATATCCTAACATATCCACCCATCTTACATTCTAAAGCAATATCCAGTTTGTCTTCTATCAATTACTTGGCTTCAGTGACATTCAACATCAGCGAGTTTCTGCGATGATTCAAGCAGAGTCCCATGTGTGCATTTCCCCTCTCCCTGAGCACCTCTGCAGTGCACCCAGAGCACCCTGACCCCCCTCCAACAGGAGGATGGTCCTCAGCCACAGCCCACGGGACCCCACTGACAGAAATCAGCTTGACAAACAATCCCGCCTTTTCCTTCTCAGCAACAGACTGAGAGCTGACGCTGATGTAGGACACACAGCCCTAAAAGACAAATAGGTTTTCTTGTATCTGCTTTCAGTTGCTTAGATCACAAGATTTGTTCCATTATTCAAGCATGAGAACAGCAAAGACAATTAGATGTTTTTGGGCACAGGCATCCCAGAGTCAGGCTTAATAGTGTATCAGTGTAGTCCATACAGGGGAGATCCCAGAATAGGATCCATGCTCCAGAGATTTTAAAGTTGGCTTAATCACATGGTTTGTTTACTTGCATCATAATAGAAATATGAAAGCTATTTTACAGAAAGACAAACTGTTTTGCACATAGTCTCAGGAAACTAGAAGCCACAAACCCAATGCTGGCATGCTGAAGGTTGATTTAAACATGCCTTGCTGAAAGAAAGGTTATTATTTATCTGGGGTCAGTGCCAAACTAGGACAGCATTTTAGTTAGCTGAGCAGAACAACTAACCAAACCACCATGAAGGTATGAAAAAGTATGCCCCATAGAAACACCTTTCTAGATTAACAGAAACAGTTTTAAAAAATTCCTGAATTGTTCACAACAACCATCCCAACAGATCTTCTTTTTCACTTTCACTTTTTCAACTAACAGCTCTCACTGCCAAAAGCCACCACACCCCTTTCTGGGTTTTTTTTAAACTCATAGGTGACACTGAAGGGTCCACTTCCTCCTTTCCCAAGCTGTGGATATTAGAAACTTCAGGAAAAAACCCATGCTAACATGCAAAGGCAATACATAATCTCAGTATATGAGGTTCCCCATTCTCTGGTCACACTGGTGTGCAATGAACATCAGGGGAAATTCAAACTCAGTCAGAAGGGCCTGACAGTGGAAGGAGCCATTCTGCCGTGACCCCACACATCCTGAAGAGGCAGAGCCTGCCGACAGGATACCGGGCTGTGCCGTGACCATCCGACCTTTCCTCCTCCCTCACCCACGGCAGAATCACTGAGGAACTGCTGCCACAGCTCAAAAAAGCTGCCACAAACACACTGATCCCAGAAAGCAGTGAACAGCCAAAGAGCTCCAGGACCTTTTGAAGCTCATTTCATGCAGACAAAAATTAGGCCATGCAAGCTCTGCAATGGAAACAAAACATCAGATACTTGATTCTGGCACCCACAGGGAACAGATTCAAAATCAGAATTTCATGCTTTGAAAGGTAATTTTGAACCTCATCCTCTTCATTCACCTTTGCTCAGGAGATCCTTATTTGCCTCCTTCACAGTCACATACAAGAAATTGTGGATCAGTAACTCCTGTAGACCCACAGGCAGCTGTAACATGAGTATTTTTGTGGTCCAAAAAACACACAGGCTGCAGCCTATACCTTTTACTCTTCCATACTGACTACAGACACTCTCAAGCTTGCCTTGCTGCTCTTTTACATTTCTTTTACACCACTACCATGCTTCCAGTGGTTCTGGGGGCAGAGGAGAGGACAGGCACCTATCCAGTAAACAGGAACACACCAGCTATGCCCAGCAGACCCGCAGTTTACCTAAGAGACTTCTCTCTCAGCCCAACTTATCTCTTCAAGAGTCTCTTCCTGGATATAAATGTCTACCCATGCTTCTGCAGTGCTGACATTAACTTGAACTGGTCAATCTGAATTTCTCCTGTCTGTACAGCTGAAGAAACTGAGCATTCTCTGCTGCTCTGCACACACAGGTTTAGTGCCCTCGTACCCAGCTGCTCTGTAACACAGACATGCACACAGCAGCCCATCAGAGGCAGCAGCTCTGGGCACAGACTTGCACAGGGATTGTTTGTACAGATGGAACAAGGACATTCAGCTTCTTTTGACAACTTCTGACTTCCAGCCATTCCAGAGGCTGGAGGCAAAAAAAACCAAACAAACAAAAAGAAAGAATACAATAATGTTACAACTGAACTGTTAAGCTGTTCCCTCTGAGAATGTAAGTAATGAATATGAATCAGGTAAAAACAGGGAATGGAAATAGAAGAAATGTTGTTAAAACTACTGAATCTGCCAGAGAGTGGCTGCACACAGTGTTTGTATCACTTAGGCTGCTCCCAACAAATTCAAGCTTAAATTGTTTTCATGGGTTATACAGTATTTTAAAGCTATGGGGTAGGGGAATAAGGCTATGACATATTACAGAGACTAAACTATCCAAAACGTCTTGGTCTGATTAAGTGAGACAAAACATCCTTTTCAGAGCTGAGTCAGCAAGATAGTTATCTTAGTATCAACTTCCAGGTTTTATCATTACTCTATTGTTAATCATATTAGTATATTCTAAAGTACATGTTCAAGATGCTAGTCAAAATAGCTGGGACTAAATAAACCACGTGATTTTCACCATCTCTAATAATTAATCTATTTACTAACAGATACTGTGTAACAAGGGATGAAATAGAAGGTTTCTGAGCCAGAATGTTGACAATCAGTAACTTAAAGCTTTAAAGGCAATGCTTTCCAGCCTGTGATTCTTGGAACTGATAATAAAATAGAAATGCTTTTTATGTATGCCTTAAAATAGTTGTAAAATGTGTTCTCAGAGCAGCAAAGCAAGTGTCAAACTAATAAAGTGGTACTGGCAGAAGAAGACAGCTTCATTTCCACAAAAGTCACTATGAAACTACCTATGTTCCATGAATTTATATTAAGATGAGACATTCTTGAACCGCTCATTTTGGACAAGAAAACAGCACTTGGAAAGAAATTGCAACCTTATAAGGAGTTCAAAACTTGTTCACAACCTTGAGAATGGAATGGTCTTGCCTGGCTTACAATCAATAATTACAAAAGACAGGAATTAACAAACTGTTCATTCTCACTCCCATTCCTTCCAACTTCACAGGGTGGGAAAATAACACTAAAGACAACTGGGAGAATGAGTCCTGCCTTAGTGATAGAAGAGAGAGCAGAAGACAGAAGAAAAATATAAGCAGGAAGAAAGGGTGAGAAAAAAGGCAGAGATCAAGAAATGGTGACATGTTAATGACTACAGCCAAAGCCAGGATGGTTAATTTAATGTGAAACATAAAATGGTAGTATCTGCTGGACTACTAGATAGCTTTTTTTTGAGGAAGCCAATATAAAAATGACTGAGTAGCCTAACAGAGAACACTTGTAGTAAACAATTCCTCTAGGCAAAAACATCCTGTTATTCTTTTGTTCCTGTTAGATAGGTCAAGAATCAACTACCACTACAGCCAAGATAAGAGCACCAAAGCTTATTACAACAATAAAATAGTACAGTAGCATCAGATTTAAAGATTCTGGCAATATCAGGAACTATATATTAAAGCATTCTTAAGATTCATGTCTGCATATAGTTCTCATTTGAAGAAAGCATTTCCCACAGAATGGGGAGCCTTAGGTGGAGAAAAGTACTTCCTGCAATAACCAGACCTCCCAAATGAGGCAGCCATACATGTTAGGTGACACCTAAATGATAGCAAGTCTTTTTTAGCATCATCTCTTCATTTCACCAGGAGATGGAAAATGGGAAGGAGCCTTTCCCATCTGACCATTGCTTCACAACCCAGAGAACACTGTCCCCTCTACAGTGACCAACAGAGCTGAACCTTTTTTCTCTGAAGAAATTATTTCAAAACAAGCAAAGTTTTAGATTGAGAAAAGTTCCTATTATAAAACTACATTAATTGATCTTTCCAACATAATGAAAGTCATCAACTTCCTCCTGCCAGTTACAGATCAGTCTTACTAATTCACTAGAAGAACTAAATGGTACCATGTGAGCATTTTGTCAGAGGCAATCCAAAAGAAGATGAGCCCATGCCAGTCTCTGAAGTCATGTCTGAAACATTCCTACACATCAGCATCACCTCCAAAAGACAGCAATATCAGAAGAGTTGTGGGTAAGGTGTGCAGAAGTAGAGAAGACAAACCATGTATCCTAGTCATTCCCTTCACCAACCACAAGCTAAGTAACCATAAACAACCTACTCCCTTAGTAGATCCTAAAGGAACATAACAATGTATCTAAAGCTTTCCAGAATGAAATACCATACACCTATGAGAAAGCTTGGGCAATCTGCAGCAAACAAGAACACTTGTTCCACACAGAATAGTTCCCAAGTGACTGAGAAAGCTGAAATGTCAAACACATGCAAAGTAAGAAGTGCATTTTTGCCTGTGAGAAGTTCCCATTTCTAGATTCATCCCTGAAAGCAACCAAACATAATAGATAAAAAAGATCTAAAAATCTACCTAACTTAGAATGTTGTCTGGGCAACATCAAAAGAGCTAAACAAAATAAGTCTTTAATTCAGGCTGGGAGTGTAGGAACTCTGACATACAGACATCTGTAAATTAAATTTGCTATGAAAGACATCTATATAGACAACCAGTGTCATTTTACTGAATGCCATCCCAAAGGCCTACAGTGGAAGCAGGTATTATAATAGAAAACAAAAATAGATACCAGACAACTCTCGAGAAATTATATTTTTAATACAGCAAACCACTAAAAAAAATGTAATTCTTTCTGTAACCAAAAAAATAACTGCATTAGCTAAGACATCAACAATTCTTCCTTCAGTCTTTGAAACAGCATTCCACAATTACTGTTAGAAAATACTGTATTTAGTACTGCAGTCAATTACCACAAAAATACAGTAAGTGGAAGTGAACACCTCGTCAGAAAATGCTTGATCAAAGTGATTAATGTACAGAAACCCAAGTCTTAACAACTAGAGAGTTTTGTATGAGAAAGCCCCTCCTCCAAAACCCTGCTGTGACAAAGAAGGGCAGCAGCAGTTGTGTCAGCCTGCTCTTGTGGGTGTGAACCAACACCTGCCCCTACATTCAAAGGAAGAGTATCCTGAGCACGGCAAGGGCAGGCAGGGCTCCCACACCACGGGCCACAAAGTCTGCAGCAGGGAATGTCCCCCTGATGGCTCCAAGGAACCTGGCACAGAGTGCTGTGGGAGGAGTGTGACCTGCTGGGAAGAAGGAAGTACACTTTATCGCATTCCTTTCCCCTTTAAAAAAACGTTACTAGGGTGATAAAAAGCAACATGTTCTTCTCATTTCCATACCATTCAAGATCTACTTTTCTACTGCTAAGACCTTGGTCAGAATACAGAATATTGTTTTTTCCATGCTGATCTTACTAGACCTCATTATTTCAATACTTAACCAAGCCATAAGTCCTGTGGGTGACACGATACCTTTACAGAAGAAAAACTGAACCAGAGAAATTAAGAACAACTGCACCTGCTAGATTCAGGCACTGCAACTCAGATACCTATACACAAACCCACTGTATCCACAATAACCTCAATTAGACCTTCTTTTTTATCCCAGCTTCTTTTTGTGTCAGCAACATCCTATTAGCATTACTTTATTAAGTGCAAGTGATTAATACACCATTAACAAAGAAATCTGTCATAAATGCCTAACTTGAGTCGTGGTGATGGAATTCACACTCTAATACTGCATTCAACTGCCTCAACAATTACACCAACTTCTCCTCATCTGCCTTCCTGATTAACAATTCATTTGTAATTATTATATTTACCATAGGATCATATCCAAAAGCTGCAACAAGAGGTTTTGCAGATAACATTGCTTTCTTTCCTTAGACAATTCTGATTTACACCCCAAGCAAATCCATCTTGCAGAACAGGCCCCAGAGCAGCCCTGGGGAAGCAGCAGTGTGCAGACAAACTATGACAAGACTGCAAAACAATGCAGGGAGATGACAGAAAAGTCCTTGATGGTACTTTCAATATTACTTGGGTTTCTGACCATGTTTTTCTTGTGCTTCTGTGTATACAATCTTCAAGATTGTAGTATCTTCACTAAACTCTGTGAAGACAGAAAAAGACCATCCAAGGAGGGAGAACTCTATTGTCCACTCTAGTATCTTAGGCAAAAGCAGCTAGAAGAGCAGTTTTCTTATAACCCTAAGATCATTTGTTTTGTCATTTGTGCATGCAGAATCTCACATGAAAACTATGAAGATAACTGAGCAAGTTCTTTACATGTGAATCAGTAGGCACTCATTGAATATTAAAGTCTCTGAGCATAAACAAACTGCACTTTTCACATGTGTCACTTGAAAAAGCTTGGCCAAGCTTTTGAATTACAGCAAAAGTTGGATCTGATAGATTTCTTACATGGTTTCTCCCTTTTCCCCCAGCTGTTCCAAAGAAACATATTTATGCACAAAAGATAGAGGGAAGATCAGAACTGTTACATTTTAAGCAGATTTCAAAACATTTTCACCATAGCAAGGGAGGCTACAAAGCAGCTAAACTGAACAAAGCTTAACAAAGTTGAAATAGAGAGCCTAAGGCATAGAATGTTTTAGTACAACTACATAGCCTCAGAAAGTTACTAGCAACTGAAAACAGGATCTTGCAATAGGAAGTGTTATGCAACCCTTGCAGTATGCAGTGCTAATTTTTTTGCTAATTTTGTATTAGAAATCCTATGTAATTCAAATACTAAGATAAAGAAAAAAAGTAATTTAAGAGCTTTGTAGTTACTTCTCCAGAAATAAAGCACAATATGAGAAAGACAGTCATGCTAACAAGACAAGGAATGGTATTTTAGAGCTTTAACAAACTGAATTCCTATTATGGATGCAACAAGTATGCATTGACACAGAGATCATCACTGCCTGAACACAAAAGAGAGCTGAGCAGAGACAATCTTGGTAATTTATCCTGTTGGCTCGAAGACAACATTACTGACATTTCACACAGGTCACCAAACAGCTTTCAGATGTACTGCTTTTAGTCTTCCTGCACCTGCAATTAAAAAAAAAAAACCCCTGGCTTTCCTTCTTCTTGCCAAAGTTAACTATTCCATAATATCCTGCCCCATGCACAAGCCTCGGTTACAATGCAAAAGCCAACCCCACCTGTCTGCCACTTACACCCAGTAACAGGTACATCAGCCTCAGCCACCTTCCAAAAGATCCACGTGCTCAGGAACTACGACCTCAGGACAGAGGCCACTGCAGGAGTCCACTTTCAGCCACCCACGAGTTTATTGCAAAAAAACACTGAAACACAGACAGGATTCCACACTCCCGCTGATGGCAACGCTGGGATGAGCTCCACCGCCCAGGCACCGCACTACCTTTTGTACCGCTCTAATCCACGCACCGCTCCTGTCACACTGCCTGTGACAAAGCCTGGAACAAAGACGCGATTCTTCGGTACCGGGAAGAGAGCGGAGAGGGGGGGAGAAGAAATCCCGCTTCACTCCGTCACGAGGAAGTTGCGAGCGCACGCGGATCCCTCCGTCCATGGAGGAGGCTCCACAGCTTCCAAGGGGCAAGACAGGAATGCTGGTGCTAGACGGCACGGCAGCCGCCACCTCACGGCGGGCCAGGGCGCAGAGAAGCCCGCACCGGGGCGCCGGTCCCGCCGGGACCCCCCTCATCACCTCACCTCGCTCCCCC
>VXBB01022893.1:177818-206949 GCA_013399915.1 Illadopsis cleaveri
TTGAGGTCTTTCTTTACAGAATCGCAGAATCGATTATGTTGAGAAAGACCCCTGAGATCATCGGGTACAACCTACGACCTAACACCATCGTGTCAACTAGACCAAGGCACCAAGTGTTCAAGTGTCCAGTCTTTTCTTAAATACCTCCAGGGACGGTGACTCTACCACCTCCCTGGGCAGCCCGTTCCAATATCTAATCACCTTTTGTGTGAAGAAATTCTTCCAAATGTCCAACCTAAACCTCTCCTGCTGCAGTTTAAGATTATTTTTGCACCTCTGAGAGCCAGGCGCAAGCAATGGAGCTCTTGCTTAACCCCTCATACTCAGGGAACCTGAAATTGCAAAAATCTGGGGAAAACTGAGAGGAAAAAAGGACTTTGCCCGCTAGGATGAGGCAGTGTTGTCTTCTAGGGTGCTCTGAGGAGGAAGGAAGTCCCAGCTGTGTGAGGAGCTGACCTGACATAACACCCAAGCGAGGAGAATGCCGGAGGACAGAAAAAAAATAAACTGTAAAAGCTGTGTTTGAAATCAAAACAACGATGTTGTCAAGACTTTTCTCGAGAAAAAAATCTGCTTTCCCCCCACGCCTGGTTCAAGCCTGTGAATCAATCCCTGAGGAATCCCTCTCTGATCACCCACCCTTCCAGCAGGCAGAGGACAACAGCAAGAGCTGTGCTAAAAAAGCTGTAGAGTGGTTTAGTCTGAGCTTTGTAACCATAAGCCTTTCTACAAGCCTAAGCCAAACTCCTCCAGGCACTGCAGAGTCTGGGAGTGCAGAGAACATACCTTCCCCCTTAGGCTGAACATGTTGAAAATCACGGGTCACTAACAACAAACAAATGTGGCAGCACCTGTACTGGCAAGGAACCAGGGTCTTTCGTCACCTTTCCGCTGATCCAACCTGGCCCCTCACACCCTGGGTGACCTACTTCTGCCATCGTCATCTGATGAGAAACTCTTCCCTTTCCAAAACAAACACAGACCCAGGCTCAGCTGTCTGGACTGTGCCCCAGGCAGACCACAGAACAGCCAGGTAACACCTCCTCAGAAAGACTGAGGCAAACCTGTGCCCATTATCACACACACTCACGTTCTCCTTCCAGAGGCTAACCAGATGCTCCAAGGAAACGCAATCTCAATCTCAACATCAGTTTGTGCATGTCCCAAAATCAATGTAGGTATTGCCTATGAAAATTCAGGTGAGTGTCTTACAAACAGATAAAGTGGCGTTTGGGCAAGTGGCTTCATATGAATTGGTAGATTTACTTGGGGAAACAATGTCTGTTATAAGACCAACCAAGAAAGCCTGGAAAATAAGACCCAGAAAAGTTTTTGGGTATTTCAAAATAAACAGCCCTCTTCTGTTTCTGAATTGACCCTCTGGACACCCAAAGTTTCCCATTCCTTTGGCTCAGCTTTGCCTACATCACTCTTCCAGCACAAGTTTAGAGGTCTGTCCAAATTTAAATTTCTGGGTAACAGCCAAGGAAGGAAAATCTGCCTAAGTTACAACAGGCATGATTTCCAGATCCACCTTTTTCTGGGTTTGAGTACAACGATGATTAGTAAATTGTTGTTACAGCTTGCTAGAAAAAGCATGTGGGTTTGTGGCTGTCAAACACGAACACTGTGGGTTTTGCAGTGCTGTCTCCCATACTTTGCTAGAGTGTACAAACCATGGCAAATGGAAATCATCAGAGCCCCAAAAGCTCACAGTTGAGGGGTTTTGTTTTGTTTTGTTTCAAAATTGTATTGGTTAGTCTGATAAAAGATACTATTTTATTTCTCCCTATAAATATCTTACTACACTTTACTGTCACTAGCCAGAACTCTGTCTGCCTTTCTGCAGTCCCAGTCTCAGTTTTTCTGTACAGTTAAGGTTATAGGAAGAAGCATCCTAAAGTCCTTTTTAATAAAGGTTTTCATTGTGAATATTTTATTAGCACATTACTTATTGGGCTTTTCTGTAGGACATCAACACTCAAACATTGAATTTTAAGTAATGTGTCATTTCAATAACTTTGAAATTTAAAATAATGCCCTTCTGAAATTTACAACAGGACATTAACAAACTCATTTTGTTATATTACGTTTTTTAAGTAGCAGAGTAACACGGCACTGGCTCATTTTTTTGTGTGGAAAGACCACTGACTGTCCAGAATAGGAGTTAGAACACAGTCAATGCCCAAATCCATAAACAGATGACCTGCTGTAAACAGGTCTGAAACACAGAACTTGTGTTTCTGGGTTTGATACCCAGAGGCATCCATATATTAAGGTAAGGTCTGTGTGCATTTTCAGTGGGATCAATAGTTATCTACAATATTCCAGCAAGATATCTATCACTTCACCCAAATTATTATTTTACTTAAAAATGGGGGAACATAAACCACAATATGTTTGTTAACAAACATTCAGTTCTTATGTTAGATATCTATCTCCAGCATTTAATATTTTATGGTGTTATGCTATTACAAACTATCAGTGGAAGAGAGCTCTTCTGAAAGCAATTAATTGATTTTCAGTTGCAGAGAATAACCTGAATTTGGATCATCTAAGTGCAGTGGAACACTTTGCATATCCACACCATTAAAAATCTGTTAATATTTTATCTTGTTACTCCATCCCAATAGTGAGTTCTTATCTGGTAACAAATTTGACTTTTCCTGCCATCTAAATGAACCTTCAGTCCCATGAAAGATCAAAAATTTACAAAGTTTTTTTAAAAAATCCATCTCTAAGCTGATGGTATTCATCCTGATAGATCCAATTTGTGGTTTGAATCTTATACACATTTATGATATATGGTTTGTGTCTTTCTTTATCATAAATGCTTTTCCTAGGCCAAAGAGAATCTGTGCACCATAATACTGAACCACTTTGAAAAATACCCAACAAAGCAATGTTTGCTTTTAAAGGAGGAAATTATGTGTATAAAGGAGATTTGTTTCAGAATTCTGAATGATTATCACAATAGTCTTTCATTGAAGAATATATATTAACTATAGTGATGGTTAAGTGATAAAAGCTAGGACATCAAATAACACCAAAGTATGTTTTAACTTATTAAATGTAGGATACACTTCTGCTACAGAGGATTTTAAACCAAATTNATCTGCCTAAGTTACAACAGGCATGATTTCCAGATCCACCTTTTTCTGGGTTTGAGTACAACGATGATTAGTAAATTGTTGTTACAGCTTGCTAGAAAAAGCATGTGGGTTTGTGGCTGTCAAACACGAACACTGTGGGTTTTGCAGTGCTGTCTCCCATACTCTGCTAGAGTGTACAAACCATGGCAAACGGAAATCACCAGAGCCCCAAAAGCTCACAGTTGAGGGTTTTTTTTTTTTTTTCAAAATTGTATTGGTTAGTCTGATAAAAGATACTATTTTATTTCTCCCTATAAATATCTTACTACACTTTACTGTCACTAGCCAGAACTCTGTCTGCCTTTCTGCAGTCTCAGTCTCAGTTTTTCTGTACAGTTAAGGCTATAGGAAGAAGCATCCTAAAGTCCTTTTTAATAAAGGTTTTCATTGTGAATATTTTATTAGCACATTACTTGATAAAAGATACTATTTTATTTCTCCCTATAAATATCTTACTACACTTTACTGTCACTAGCCAGAACTCTGTCTGCCTTTCTGCAGTCCCAGTCTCAGTTTTTCTGTACAGTTAAGGTTATAGGAAGAAGCATCCTAAAGTCCTTTTTAATAAAGGTTTTCATTGTGAATATTTTATTAGCACATTACTTATTGGGCTTTTCTGTAGGACATCAACACTCAAACATTGAATTTTAAATAATGTGTCATTTCAATAACTTTGAAATTTAAAATAATGCCCTTCTGAAATTTACAACAGGACATTAACAAACTCATTTTCTTATATTACGTTTTTTAAGTAGCAGAGTAACACGGCACTGGCTCATTTTTTTGTGTGGAAAGACCACTGACTGTCCAGAATAGGAGTTAGAACACAGTCAATGCCCAAATCCATAAACAGATGACCTGCTATGAACAGGTCTGAAACACAGAACTTGTGTTTCTGGGTTTGATACCCAGAGGCATCCATATATTAAGGTAAGGTCTGTGTGCATTTTCAGTGGGATCAATAGTTATCTACAATATTCCAGCAAGATATCTATCACTTCACCCAAATTATTATTTTACTTAAAAATGGGGGAACATAAACCACAATATGTTTGTTAACAAACATTCAGTTCTTATGTTAGATATCTATCTCCAGCATTTAATATTTTATGGTGTTATGCTATTACAAACTATCAGTGGAAGAGAGCTCTTCTGAAAGCAATTAATTGATTTTCAGTTGCAGAGAATAACCTGAATTTGGATCATCTAAGTGCAGTGGAACACTTTGCATATCCACACCATTAAAAATCTGTTAATATTTTATCTTGTTACTCCATCCCAATAGTGAGTTCTTATCTGGTAACAAATTTGACTTTTCCTGCCATCTAAATGAACCTTCAGTCCCATGAAAGATCAAAAATTTACAAAGTTTTTTTTAAAAATCCATCTCTAAGCTGATGGTATTCATCCTGATAGATCCAATTTGTGGTTTGAATCTTATACACATTTATGATATATGGTTTGTGTCTTTCTTTATCATAAATGCTTTTCCTAGGCCAAAGAGAATCTGTGCACCATAATACTGAACCACTTTGAAAAATACCCAACAAAGCAATGTTTGCTTTTAAAGGAGGAAATTATGTGTATAAAGGAGATTTGTTTCAGAATTCTGAATGATTATCACAATAGTCTTTCATTGAAGAATATATGTTAACTATAGTGATGGTTAAGTGATAAAAGCTAGGACATCAAATAACACCAAAGTATGTTTTAACTTATTAAATGTAGGATACACTTCTGCTACAGAGGATTTTAAACCAAATTGGATACATTGTCTTTGCTGGTCTTCCTTTAAACTGAAGGAATAGAAGTCATTTTAACTGCAACTAAACAACAACAACAACAAAAGCAGATGCAAATGGCAGAAACAGATTTTTGTCCTATTGTCTTTTGTTCTACTGAGTCATACAATAGAAAATGTTATGAACCACTCACAATGTCACAGTGACAGGCAAATGGAAAACTGTGTACAACAGGGAATTAATAGAAAAAATTTGAGCCATGAGTCACTGCTCTGACTAAGAGAAGTAAACACCTATTGGTATCCTAATAATCTCAATTTCTTTACTATCAAGGCAATGTCTCAGTAAAGAGACTAATGCAGAGGTGTAGTTAAGAGCCCAAGATTTAACACTCTAGCTGGCTCTACTGTTAAATACAGGCTAGATCCTGGCATTTAATACTAGATTTGAAGCACCATGACAACAAGATGCAAAACTGATACAAACATAAAGGGTTTTTTTTGTAAGTGAGAACTTCAGTCTGGTAGTCACTCCAGGCTCGCAGCTGTCTCTGCATTGCATTGCAACTGGGCTGCTGTTAGCTCATTTGCAGGTTTTCACCAGCCCCTTCCTGCTTTTTTCCACTCTCAGTTCTCCAAAGTCACAGGTTCTGTTTTCCTTGGCTTTTCTCCTTTCCCGTAAAAGCAGTATATCCTTGTTTGGATGCATGTGCTTTCTGTGTTGCCTGAAGCCAAGCCACTGCTCCCAAAAGTCTCAAGCCCTGCAACTCTACTTGCTCCTGCAGGATGACAGCGAGGTGTGATCATCACCCAGGGACAGACCAGATGCAAACCAGAAATTCTCTGCTCATGTAGCTCCCTTCCAGGGCAACCTGCAGACACTGCTCTCCAAGCGTGGGCCTGTGTTCCCCAGGCACCAACACCTGCCCTGGGCCAGCTCCCTTCTTCCCTCTCTTCTCTCAGGAAAGATGCTGAGCTCTCCAACTCTCGCAGGGTAGAAGAGAAAGATATAAAAAATGTTTTTCCTAATTTTTGTGACTTGCATAACAGTTTACAAGCAATTTCTTTTCGAAATATTTGTCTTGATGAGCAAACCTGCATAGTAAGAAGAGCAACTGTAGTGGAGGTGGAAAGTCACACTCATTTTGTGCATATGCATTTGAATGAAATGGTAAACACTTGTCTGAATCACCACCACTCAGATGTCATCTTTTTCTCTCTATTTTCAGCTTGAGGGGGACGAGAGCTGCCAGAACAGAAACCTGGAGGTGATGAGCTCCAGTCAACTACTGTCATATTCTTTCCAGATTAATTATCCACCAGTGATCCCATGTTTAACACACTAATTGTGGGTATTTTTGCTAACAGCTCAACCCATCACAAAGTTAGAGAGGTAAGAACTTTCCAGGGAATTACATATTTGGGCTTTTCTTCTTTAAATACCTTGAGATTATCCTTCTCCATATGTGGATGAAGTAGTATGTGCTTTTTGCTCTTTGCCAGTGCCTAAAACATTGCTAAGACCAGAAGAAGCTGTGTGACGTGTGACTGAGCATCACTAATGCACTCCCATCTTCCCACATCTCAGTTTCACACAAGATGCTCCTTCTTACAGTGTTTCTCTCTTATTTCATTAGGAAAATGGGAATAGTAAATAATTGCTGTTATTAGTTGGTTTGAATTATTTCTGAGGTATTTTTAATGTTCAGATACTTTTGAATACACAGATTTTCAGTGTGTTATCCTTGGTTCACTGACTGGCTTCCAATGATCTTGCAAGTTTTGTCACTGGGAATTAATTACCAATAATGCCAAACTACACTTAATAGCACACCATCCAAGAAATGTCCACATATCTTCATGTCTGACTGGCATAGAAAGTAAGCCCACAAGAAGGTACTCCTAAAAACCAGGCTGACTGACAAGAATGTTGGGCTTTGTCCATGCTGTAAAATGATATTTATTAATGATTAGAGTATTACCTCTGCCAAAAGCAAAGGGAAATGCAAATATCCTCCTATTATACCACTAACTATTGTTTTTGATAATTCCTAAAGCACTGAAGTAATTTAAAGTTATGTGCAGCAAAACAGGTCTCCAGCAATTCCTTATTAGTAAGCACTGAGATCTCCTATTTTGCTTTTTCAGGGACAGCCATTTTAGGCCCCTGTGTTAGTTTTGCTGTCCACAACTAATCCCTGTCAGAGCAGATTTTAGTTATGCCATTGGTACAAGAACCAAGAACCTTTGAGCAGGGCCTCTTGGACACAGGCACTTCATCATCCTTCTCATCTCTACATATGTAGCAGGAGAGATGGTTTTAATTTTTCAAAGCAATTTGAAATAGAATCAAGGAGAATTTTTTTCCAGTCAGAAATAATCATTGCTTATACACAGCTTTTTAAACAGCAGATTTCAAAAAGCCTCTTCTTGTCCCAGAGCAAGGAAGATTTGGGCATGATGTCTCTGAGAAATGATTATCATAGCCCTTGGAACAAGTGTCCTTTTGAAGTACTGATACAGAGCAGGCAAACAGAACACTCAAGGGCATTCTTGATAGGGAAAGGAGATGACCAAGTCCTTATCAGTTAATTTATAACGTAGGATAAGTTACAGTGCTGTGTTTTCCCATCCACATTTGAAACAAAAGGAGAATATTTGCAAAAGGAGAGCCCAATAGCTCTCTAAGCTATGAGAAGTATGTTGAGAAGCACTGATTTGAAGCAATAGGTAGGTTGGCTACCTGAGGAAGGCTGCAGGGACAGCCTCTCTTGATTCCCACTATCTACCTCCTCCAAACAATGCTTCAAAGACCTGAGGCTACAGATGGAGTCAGCCCCAGCAGCAGTCAGGTAATGCCCTGTTCCATCTCATCATCACAAAAATCCACTGCCAACAGGTTACCAAGTGAACATAAGGATATCAGCCCCTGAAGAAATAAAAATGTATTTTCAACATCCTATGCATCTTCTTCTTCCTACCTTCACCATATATGAAGGCTTTAAAAGCACATTTGGCTTATTTGGTATAATATATACACAACTTAAAAAATAGTTCTATCAAAAAGTGGCCCCTTGTATGCACAGGCAGGCTAAAATAAAGCTCACAAGCTGCTGAGGCTCATTTCAGTCCTTGGGCCAATTTTTCAAGTGCAATTGTAACATTTGCCTCAAAACCCCCCTACACAAACAGCAGTCTATGCTTTGGATCAGTAGCATACTGGTAACATTACTTGAACCAGCAGCTTGAGATCCACTGAAAATTTTATTCTAATAGGCATCATCTAATTAGGTAGTGTGGATAGGCAAAGTTCCAATGATACATAACTTATCATAATCCATATAAAAGCAGTTTATTTAAAAGGAGGCTGACAGCAGAGAAAAGATGAGCCACAGGGACAAAAATGGACCCTTTTAATGATTTCAGAACTGAGGTATTACCAGATATAGAAAATGGGTAGGCAGGCCCAGGAAGAACAGACTCAGGAGGAGGCACGACAAAGCCATTGGAGAATAGATATGCAAATGTTCCAGCACATTTCAAGTATTTACATCACTGGTGGGATATTTCCTACATATCCAAAGCACAGGACAGAAATGTTATGACCTATCACGAACTATAATCATTCAGTTATGTATTCTGCATCATATCAAGGTAGTCTTTTATTTGGGGTATTTAAACACTAATCTTCAAGAAACAGCTGTCTTTTTAGCACTAAATGCTTTCTACACAATTTTTTTCCATGTCCTCAGTTCACTTCTGACATAATTAATCTGGCTTTCCTGAGTTTGTATTTCACCCCTTTCTCCTTTTTTAAGAAGTCAGGTAGGAAAAACAGAAGAGACTGAAAGATTTGCAATTTCATCGGGTAATATTAACTGTGCACTAGATGGAGTTGGTTTGTTACAACAGCAGTAACAAAGGCACTCAGATCTTGTGAAGGAATACTTAAAATGCCATTTGCTGGAGTGAGCACTACAAAGAGAGGACAGTACAGACAGTCTGACATCCCTTCAGATCCCCCAGCTGTGCAGCACAGAACGGGCGTCCAATCCACACACACATCTTGCCCATGGAAGGCTGCCTTATTTTAGCTATTACAGGATTTTCCTACCAGAAAACAACTCTGCTCACTACTTCAAAGGTCAAGCAGAAAGGATGTTCACATGAGAACTTCTATCTGCACTTTCAGATAAAAGGCAAGGACACACAAGTGGCATTATTGCCAGCACTGAGTGAGTGGGAGCTGCCTGCAGGCTGCTCCCTTATGACTACCTGGCCAAGGCTTCCCTGCAGCCAGAGGACAAACACAAGCACAGGGACAGCATAGCCCAGGCCTGGGCACATTCAGCTTAATTAACTATTCTGTGGATCCCCAACTTTGAAAATTCTTAAGGATACAGTCAGGTGTCTGCCCCTTCCTTGAGTTTGGAATAACTTCCCAGTGTTGCTCCAATTTGTAAGCCTCACTATATATTTTTCTTCAATTTTGTCTCCTTATCCGAGCTTCACTTGTACCATTTTTAGGAGCGGGAGGGAGAGCGGCAAGATCCAAGCATTGGTTAACTCTGCCTTCAGATGGAACTTCTGTCTCTTGAGTCTGGAGCAGTTTCTAAAGAGGCCATTTATTCTGTGGCCATGTAATAATGCAGGTCTGCTCTAGAGAAGAGGTAGCAGCTGCCAGAGACACTGTATGGATTACATGAACCATCACCTCATTTGATACAGCAATGCTTAACCCTAGAGGTGGAATTCTGTTTACTGGAATACCAGCTGCATTCACACATACAGATTTGTATTTCTGGAGATGTAAATGTAAAAATATTTCAAAGCAATTGCTTAGGATTTACTCTGGATGTCCTTAATAAGCACGTAAGCATCTAATAATTTGAAACCTACAAAGCTCATTACCTCAGTTCCAAGATTTCTACCTTCTTAAATCTTTCCTGTTAGGACATTTCCACTCCCAGATTTGTTTGTTCTTTTGATCCCTTTTATTAACCATTAAGACAAATTTTCAAATTTACAGCTGAGAGGTTCCAATTAAAACCTGTTATTACTTCACATGAACTATCAATTTCTAAAGTATCTAGTATATAGTATATACTTCTATTATAACCTACATTATATTCCATCTCATATCTTGGGAGTTTTTAATTTGCATTTTTTATAACTGTGGAACATAAAGTGTGTCTTGTCAACTGTTCGTTGAGAACTCTTTGTAAAGCACATTTAGAATGCAGTGAGATATATTATTTCCTCCCATGACATGTTAAAATTAATCTCTTTCTGATTCTCTTTCATTTATGTTGTCTTATGTCTCCCTGATAATTCTTTGTTGATGAACCTAAGTGATTTTGTGCCACTATCAAATCTTGTCACCCACCAGCTCATCTCAGCACCTCCATAGTCTGGGATGTAGTCTGTAGTCAGCCCTAAAGCACATTTTCCACATAAAGAAAAAAAGTCCAGAAATAATTTTAATATAAAATGTTTTTATTGTTTTTGAAAACATTTAAAAAACAATTTTTGAGCACTTTCAATAAAAAAAATAACTGAAATGCTACTGCAATATTCAACTACTGTAGTTTCAGCAGTACAACAGACAACAAAACACTGGGGAAGAGGGGAGAAACTGGATTTCCTGCACTAAATGAAAATGTGGAACAGGGATTTTTCTTTCCTTACGGTGCAGTAAATAAAGCACAGTATAGTACAAGACTATTATATGATCCTCAGATGCACTGCACAAGAAATGCTTTCCTTCTTTTCAGTTCAGAAGTCAGTGCTTATTGCAATTATTTGCAAATTATTTACTTCATGAATTCTTATCATGATAAAATGATGCAAAAATGTTTTTCAACACCAGAACAATAAAAAATAATCCAAGAAAGGAACATATTCAACAATAACTAAGCTGAATTAGTTAACATAAAAAAGTAAATAACTTGTGAATAACTATGCTCACCTGGTTAACACTGAACCAGCTTCAATACAGCAAAAGAATAAAAAAAATAAAAGTGGTTACAGGAATATATCTAGTACTGTACAAGATTAAGTCATTAACACTCATGCACATTTTGTGATCATGTATTAACATGGTGAAGCCAACTAAACTTAATTTTCCTGCTGCAATATTCTCATGTAAGAGAATCAAAAATAGAAATATCTCATTGAGATCAATGCACATTGCTACATAAGACAATTTCACCTGTCACTTTTAATGACATTTTGCCTTTTAATAATGAAACACATTAAAAAGGTTTTTTATTTTCGTTTTGCCTTCTTTTTAAATCTGTGGGCCGTATTTGTTGCATTTATCCTAAGGAATGTGCCTGCCACAGGTTCAACAGAATTTTAGTGCAATATATGAACCCAGAAAGTTTGCTGGACTAACCAAGCAATCAAATTTAAAGTGTTTGCTGCAATACTGTACACAGGGTACAAATTCACTAGTTTGTATACTTTAGCAAAAACTGCTATCAAAATAATTAATTTCTTATGTTAGTAGGAAGCCAATAATGTAAACAAGGGGTCAGAACTGTCTCAAATTCATAGTTTTGGAGTATCTGACAAAGACAGGCTTCCATTTGTTAGGATCACAGAATTTTCCTTTGGGTATTGCATACTTTGGTGTGCAGTAGTGCTCTGTCTCAATGTATCATAAAGAACTAACTAGCACTAAGTACAGGGACCTAACATTAATTATAACACCAACACACAAACATCTCTAAAATGATACATACCAATGTACAAAGCTGTGCCTGTGCCTTGGATTTTACTTGAAACAATTCTTATCGAATTTAATACTTTTAAAATTAAACATATATTTGCTTTAAACCCACTGATTATAGAATATTTCTGCTAATTAAGTCACATGTTAGGCCCAATGTAATGCTTGCATTTAAAGATAATTTTAAATGCACTTTTAAAAACCTTTGGTGATGGCTGCATAATTTAGAATGCATCAACTTTAAATCTACTCTCGCTTTTGTGAGAAATCTTCTTTAAAAACCCAGCAGTTAGGCTAAACCTTCCTTCCCCTGAGCCCCCCTCAGGGTCAGTGTCCGCGGCCCGGGGTGAGGCCAGCCCGCCCTGGAACACGGGCTGCCGCAGCACCGGGGCAGCTCCTCCCGCAGCTGGCACCGAGTCACAGTCACACAATAGCTGAGCTGGAAGGGACCCTCCCCCTTCATCGAAGCAGGTTTCACCTAGTCACAGTAGTGCTGGCACTTCACACAGGGTCAGGAAACAGAAACAAAAAGGTGCTGAGTGTCTCTCAGACCCATCCTCCCAACAGGGCGAGAGGATGTTCAGCACATCCCTGTCAAAAGGCCATGGGCAAGTACAGGATTCAAGCCCTGCCTTCGGCAACTTTAGTCTACAAGAAAAACGGTTCAAGTCTTACTGACAGACACCTGGCAGGACAACAGAAGGTTACTATGCAGCTTTTAGTCTCCTCCCCATTGCCTTGGAAGAGTCACTTGGTCTTAAAGCAAACCACATTATCACAACATCCTTGTGCTTCAAGGAGGGATCAGAACTCTCCAGGTTTGTTCCTGATGAAGTGGCAAAACTTCTGATGCAAGCACAGTGAAATCAGGCCCCCATAAGGTGCTATAGCTTGGCACAACTATTTGTCCCTGCAGAAGAGGCCATAAACTGGTGATGAATCGGGGCAAGGGCAAGAGAAGCCATGATATACCAGCACCTCTAGTGCCAATGCAGCAGCACAAGCTGAATCAGCACTGCCAAAAAAAATTGACCAGTAATGGGATCTCGAGTCATTTTCAAAAACTGAAGAAATAGAAGACCACCAAGACACTTAAAGAAAAACATTAATCACATGAAAAATCTGAGCATCTTCCCCTTAGAGAACACTAGGAGGGGTTTACTGAATCTTCCCCTTCATAAATTCATGACTGCTCATCAAAGAAATGCAAAAGAAGGAAATTTTTCCTGCTCTATTTTCTGTCATAGGAAAAGTAATCCATTTTACACTAGGCTTAAGGGATGGTATTGTAGCATACTCAGTGCACCACTTCTTTTGTAAAAACCTGCCTCTGCAAGTCCTCTTTCTAGCACCAAGGCCATAGCTGGGTAAATACCTCTCTCTTTTGACCATCAGAGATCCATGTATGCCATGCTGATAAAATAAAAGGTCTTTTTGGTTTGAGTGAACCAGTGAGACAGAAATCTAATTCTCACATTTTCCAGAGGAACAGCATTTTTTTTCCTTTAAAAAAAATTAGATTTATCAACCCTGTCAAATCACTTTTGAAAATGGAATTCAGGCTTCTAAAACAGTAAGTACTTTCAAAAGAAATTTTACCACAAGAATGATCACATGTCTTACTGTGTATCTGTAAAGTGCCTGGCAGTATTATGGCTCTATATGAAATATTTTTAGATTAACCACATCTTCTAATATTTTAATAATCTTTTGTTTGAAAGAGAGCGAGCAAGAAAGACAGAAAGGCTCAACCTACTGAAATAGAGAGAAAATAACACCTTCCTACGCCCTCCACTAGGTTAGGAAAGAGCAAACTTTAAAAAAAAGGAACCTTTAGAAACAGTATTTTAATGAGCTCCAGTAGCTCTCTATTAAAAAAAAAGGAAAAAAGAGGGAAAATATCATGTTCCTTCTCTAGCATTGATAAACAGTACCTATCACTTTAAAATAGGGGGTTATGCCTAGATTAAATCTCAGTGCTAAAAATCTTTTTGCATTAATTTTACCTAATATAAAAACATTGACATGAGAACTAAAATATCAAGTATGTCATGAATATTAATGGATAAAATAACTACATAGATTTATTTCTCTTAAATAAAAATTTAGTGCATCTTTTTCCTTGATCATTCTTGTTAGCTTTTCCCATCTCTGTGTTTTACTGGAGATGCCAATGGCACCAGTGCTACAGAGATTTCCTGAAGTTCACCGCTGAGCAGTGCTCCAGACAGCTACACAATGATCAGGCATCTGCATGTCACCTGGTCCACTTGTACCCACTCCCCACCACCTTACCTACCTGCAGGCACCCTGCATTTCAAACCTGGATGACAAAGGTCAGTAAAGATCACCTACTAAGAAGTAACAAGCAATACAATGTACGGAAAGCCTACTAACGAGCTTGAATTAAAACCCTCCCAAAGCATCAACCATAGCTGTTATCACTGGCTGCCATTAACCACTTCTTTATTTGCTAAAACAAGAAATGTTGAATGGGAAACACTCCAAAATTCAAATTTTAATACTGGCTCTTTGATAGCCCATCACCTTCAGAGATTTGTTTAAAATTGGTAAAACTGCCTTTTCCTTACTGAAGAATGAGCAACAGGTACAGCAAACTTTTTTTAAAAATGCCACAATACATAGCAAGTGTTTCTGCTGCGGGAGGCACTTCCATTAAGACAAATACAATACGTCTGTCTTTTAGATACAGTGTGCTACATACATATTATAAAACAAGATTAACCCAACATTTCAACAGCAGGATGATCCTTACTCTCCATCCACTCAAAACCTGATGCAGTCATTGAGTTAATGGATTCATTGCAGATTTGTTGAAACAAGGGGTCATTTTTTAATTCCTCCAGTGTAGCATCATCGTCTTGTCCCTGCTGACGACCTGGATCAAACAGTAGATTTGTGTCTAAAGTGTTCAGATCATTAATGCTGCCTGAGAGCTCGGAAGACAACCTGATGTCGCTGGGAAAGACAGATGCAACGTTATTGAGATCTGATGCCACCTGATTCACCAGCTGCTGGTTTGTTGGCAGACTGTCCTCCCCTAAAAGGTCTTTTACAGTGCTGCTAAAATCTAATTGCTGCTCTCCGATGTCTGATTGTGCTTGGTTATCTCCAGAAGAAAAACTGATCTGATCGGTGCTGCTATTTTTTGTGAGGTAATTTGGTGTTTGGAATTCATAAACTGAAGTGCTGGAATTGATCATACTTTGTGGGTTGGCACTAGGAAAAGCGGTGGATGTCTCCAAAATTTGAGTGAGATTCATCCTGGCTGTGTAATTTGAGGGCATGTTGTTCATTCCCAAACCTCTCACTGCATCATCACTATCAGAATCAAGTTTGTTTAACAACACATTGGTTATTTTTTTAGTGTTTGTTTGTTTCTGAAGAGATGGGAAGGCCGTCTGCATCATCACAGTCAAGGGGACTGACTGGCTTCTCTGTGCTATGTTATTGGCACTGGTGTCTGCATGGATATTAGCAAATACATTGTGAACTTCGGGAGTCACTGGACTTCCAAAAGGTGTCAGATTAGAGCGCGGTATGTTTGACACAGGGTAAACAGTGCTTCCACTGAGATTACGCTGGCGATGGACAGCAGGGCTCACGCTCCGGCATCTCAGACTGTTGTTGAGAGATGAACCAGTTCCTTTGTTGTCCAAAGGAGCAGGAACAGCAAAGCCCTCCTGCTTGGTAGTGCTACTGGCAGGGGCTGCCTGGTGCTGCACAGGTGAAACAGGAGTCACGCGGCCGAAGTGAGTGTCGTGGTGGCGCGGCTGGGACTGGTATGACTGGCCGGGAACTGCAAAAGCGTGTGGTTTCCTGAAGCGATCTTCCACCAGCTCCTGGTAGCTGGTAAGGATGCCATGGTTTGCAACTGAAGAATTACTAACCCCACTGTAGCCATTATTCATCCACTCCAGCTTGGTTTTGTCAGGATGGGTAGCCATAGGCCGCTGCATTGGCTTCACAGGGCTGCTTGATATGATGCTGGCATCATGGTAAGCCATGCTAGAGCTGATGGGAGTAAATGCAAACGGGTTTCGGCATTCCACAGGACTTGGAGGGACACTGCTGCTGCAGTTGGAATGGGGTGTTCCAATAGGCGTGTGCCGGCTGCTTCCTAGGGCACTGTCCACGGGAGTCGTCTGAGCCAGCCTTGAACAAGGNAAAGTGCGTGCTGCTTGGATGAGATGACACGGGAGCTCCTTGAGCTGCAACCTGACTCTGAAGTGCCATTCCTAGACTGGAATAAGGATGGGAATTATTCATGGACATTTGCTCCTCCATGAGCACCAGCTCCTCCACAATGCTGTCCTGGGTAAGGTCATCATCAAATGAAAAGAAGTTTTCATTTGACTGAGGGACTGTATGTTCAAACTCTTTCAGCTCAGACTGCAGAGGTAACTGATTTGAAGACTGTGCTTGTATTTGATCCAAGGAGTCCTGGATCTGGCTCTGTAACTGCTGGCTGTACACATCCTGCTGTATACCTTCACAGTGCACCGGCTCCCATGCAGATTCCTGTAAGTCACTAGTGCCAGAGTGCCCAGCAATAGCCATAACACTGATATCTTGCTGCTGATCACAATTCACAGATGCAAAGTCAGAGGTTTTGGTGATATGGTGCCACGTATTTGGGTTAAAGCTGCCATCAGATTTTGAATCATTTTCTATGATAAACAAGTTTCCTTCCAATTTTACTTTTATATCTGGAGATGATGCTGATGCAAGCTGCTGTTCTAAAGCAGGATCACAGGTATTTAAATTGGTGCTCAAAGAAAGGTCTGTTGCTAAATTTGCAGCAGCTGTAGAAGGTACAGGTACCGTCACGGGTACCTTGCTGGGAACTTGACCAAGTGTTACTGTATTGTCACTGTTAGCTAATGATCCAACCTTCAGAGGCTTCTTAACATTGTTAGCTTTTTGACCCTCCACAGCATTACCAGTTGCAAACTGCTCCACTAGTGGTTTCTTTACAGGTGGTAACTGGGAATCCTGAAGTGTGGAAGGTTGTCGCTTTCTTGGACTTTTAGTGCATGTTTTGTCTTTAATCATAGACTCACCAGTAGGAGGTGAATTGATGCTGGTGCTGGACAAGTTTTGACTGGCAACTGTGAGCTTAAGAGTGCTTTGATTATTGCCTGCTGAAGAAACTGGTGTGATTTCATCAGACTGTGTCTTATATTTGGTCCCCGCTTCTTCAGCTTCCTGATCACAGCCCTTACCTGGTTTTAGCTCCATGACATCATCCGTTGAAACCTTCAAGGCTGCAACCTCAAAATTAATTAGCTGTGCAGGAGGCAGGTCAGGGGTCGCCTTTATGGATTTAGACACGTCAGAGCTCTCTTGGCCCTGTGCAGAGTTCTCATCCAGCAATGCTTCTGGTTCCGTTTTGATCTTGACTGCAGGCGTAGCTGCAACAGTGCTAGGCTTGGATCCTGGAGACTGAAGTGAAACAACAGATCCATTTTTGATCTGTGGACCAGTCCTCCCTTCTTCCACTGCTCCTGCACTAGTGCTAACTGAAGGCGTCTGTTTGACGGGCACACTACTGCTGCTCGGGGCAAGAGATATTGCTGTCATTTTTACCACATTTAAGGAATTCACATGTGGAGCTGGCACAACAGTCTTGATTGGGCTACTGGTAAATAGCACCGTGGTGGGAGAGCGGATGGTGAGAGCACTGGTGTTTGCTGGCTTGGGTAAGATCTGTGGGTAGCGATGCCGGGCAGAGCGGTCACCAACGGGGCTGGCAGGAACGTTCTGGGGAGTCTTTGGTGGCTGCTTGACTGATTGCATGTGCTGAGTGACCACCTGAACGTTGAGCGGCAGGACCTTGCTTTCAGACGATCCCATAGGACTTGGAGATGTCACCAGCTGCCTGGTCCTTGGCACCTGTAAAGACAGAAAAGGAAAAGGTGTGGCAATGAGCAAGAAGTCCCCAAAGCCCACACATGACCTTAGCCCTAGGCATTTCAAAGGTGCAATACAACATAGCTCAATACACCAAAGCTAGTGAATGTCAGTTCCAAGCAAAATAAGCTCTTCTACCAGTCCAAGACAATTTCTATTTCTCTGCCTAAGGATTGGTAGACAGATATATGCCTTCTGTTTCTAAGGCATGAGGCACTGGTGTACACACTCTAGTCTGCTCTGCTGCTAATGAAAGGGTCATTCTCATACAATCCTCCACCACCTGTGACAAAAAGAGAGACAAAGGCTAAAGAGGAGAGGATGTGTTCAAAATACTGCTCATTGTTAAGGTTTCAAAAGTGAGTTAAATACAAACTCACTATCAGGCAGAAAAGCTGGCTTACCTATCAAGATGAACAAAACAGTGAACATCTTAAAACAAATAACCTTCCTAGCCCAATTTTATATGGCTGAAAGACAAAAGTGTTCTGTACTACAGACATTCATTCAAAATAAAATTGTACCTATCACTAAATGCACTGGGCAATTTAGATTCCGTATTAGGGTCTCAGTGACCCATACAACTGGTGTCAGCTCTCTTATCTGGTTAAACTTCATGTCAAGGCTCACTTTAATGACTTCAAAGATGTACTTGGCATACATCACATGATCAGAATTCTGCTGCCTCTGTATCAACCCTGTAACTAACATGGTACAACACAGCCCAGACAGAAAAGCATCAAGGCGCCCAAGCCTTTGAATGGAAACTGTTCTAATCCACTGACAGCACTGCTTAGTTACTGGCAACGTACAACCTTCTCATAGGATTCTCTAGAGAATTGCTGGAGAGCATTACCGGTATGGGGCTGGGGACAGCAGCCACAACAATGCCAATAGGTGGAGGGGACAGAATGGCAGGACTTCCATTAGATATACTGGTCACACCGTTGGTTGCAGCGCCTTCTGTTTTCTTTACTGGAGACTCTCCTGGCAAAGGAGACTGCAGTTTCTGCTCTTGCTGCTTCTTCTGGATCTTACGCTGCAGCTGCTGCTTAGCATCAACAGGAGATGGCAGAGTTTTCACTTGTGGTTGAAATGAATTACTTTCAGCAGTAGGTATAAAAGCTGAGGGCTGAGGGATCCCTTTTATTCCTGAAAACAAAAGAAGGAGAACGAATTACAACCAAACATACCCTGTCTGCTGTGGTGCCACTTCTCTATCTAGGCAAGCACCTCCAAAACCATTCTGGGAACACCTCCCCCATGAGGTGCTCCCATCCACTTCATGCTTAAATCTATTCAGCTTCAGTTTGTTTCCACATTTGTGGCAAAATCTCTGTCTGTTAGACAAGCTGGGCATTAGCTGCTAAAACACTCTGTACGGGCCTCCTGTTTCCAGGAACGTCAAATGGCACCTTGTGTGTCAGCACAACCTCAGCCCGGTGCACTGCACTGAACCGGCAGCAGAGGGAGCGGGCACGTTTCAGATGAGCCTTTACAATCCAGCACCTACCCTGGTTTTGTTTTGTTTCCTGTTCTAAGGCAGTTTTAAATGAAAAATGTTTCCAAAAAGATGTGGGTCTGTGTCACAGAGGAGCAACTCTGAGCAGATGACATGATCTAATGGCCAAGGCATTAAATACAGTGCATCTAATTAATACCAGAATGGATCAAAACCTCTGTGTGATCAGGGATAATGGGGGGAAAATGGCAAAAAGAAGTGTTCAGTAAGAAAAAGAGAAAAAGAAGAAAAAGTTGAAAAAACAATGGAAATTAGAATAGTAGAATATTTTTTTTTCCGGAGAAATTACTTTGCTGATCACAAAGCAAGTGCTGTTTTCACAGGGAAAGCAGACTTAGTGTCCTCTGTACTAATTTCCCTTACAAAATCACATCACATTTATGATCTTTTGTTTATTAGCAGTCAAGAGGATTAGCATGCTCTTTAGAGACCAAATAACCTTGCTGAACTATCCCTTTAGAAATGCTTTAACATTGTTTCACTTACACTTTGAGGTTACAGAATTTTAAAATAACTTCTAATTATAAATTATTCAACACCATTTTACTACTTCACTAGTTCTACTGACACAAATTTTACAATACTAAACCCAAGTATTTGTTTTAGATGTCCATGTCTGCATGTACCACAAGATGTTCAATGTCACATGTCTCCACTTTCACNGCACATGCTTAGGAACTGTGATCTGGGAGCCCACTCTCTCAGCAGCAGTCTGCATGTACCACAAGATGTTGAATGTCACATGTCTCCACTTTCACAATTTCTTCTTCACAGAGCAGTGAAATGCCCAAATACATTGCAATTACTGGCACACAATTCTTCTATATGGGCAAGTAATACTGATAAGAAAAAAACCCTCAAACTTTTCTTTGAGGGTAAAAGTTGTTTTTTTCTCAGTTAATGCACAGAGACACTGTAGTTCCCTGCAAGAGGAATAGAAATATTTTTGTCATGCTAGGAAAAACCTCTTTTAAAATGGTCCAAGCCATAGAGACATGCACTGGAAGTAACTGCCCTTTTCCTTGAAGGAAACCATCTTGTCTTGAAGGAAGTGAGGGGAGAAGCTACGTGAGTTGAAGAGCTGTCCATACACTGAGTGTCCCTTCTAGCAGCACAGCAAGCAGAACCAATGTAGCCAAGCATTAGGTCACAGTGGAGCATACAAGCAGCAAAACCCACCACTGCCACCTGTCAGGTCCAAGTTGGAATAAAGGAAAGAGGGCTGGAAGGAGAAAGAACATGATCCAGAAGGGGATCACCTGAACACCACTTTCCATTTAAAACTGTCTGTCTCAAGAGGTTGGCCTTGATCTGAAGACATTTTGCTTGATAGGCCTAGTCAGAACTTCTCAGAGGCAAGTCTGGGGGCATGTTGTGCACTGGCATTTCCCTTCTCATCCTTCATCTTTATAATTTACTTTATCCACAGTCACCAAAACACACTTTAGATGATTAAGTGACTGATTTTGAGTATGCAGAAGGAAACAAACCACACAAAAAATCTGCTCTTGACAGAAAATTGTTTCCAAATCAGGACAAGTTAGCAGATAGAAACAGCTACACCAGCAGTCTATCTACAAACCAGTATTGTAGCAGCACCAAACTCCTGTTCTAGCCAAGTATATAGTTCAGCACAAGTACTCACATGCCCTGAAGCTGACATGTGCCCTGAAGCTCTTTAGAAGACCACAGTCCTCACCAGAGCAATGGGAGGATCACCATCTACCTGAGACCACTGCTGATTTTCAGATATTTACCCAGACTACCAGCCAGAACAGTAATTTGCAGCAATGTGACTCAAATCACAGAAATGAATGCTCAATGCTCAAAGTCAGTGTTAAAGTTTGCCCTGAAGGGAAGTGCTTCCCCAAACCAAGCTGCTGCTACTCCCAGTAGGAAGATCCCCCATTTCAACATTCAGCCTTATCTCATTACCTGCTGGTGCCCCTGCCATTACTGTTAAAGCTGGCATTGACTTGGTACCAATATAGTGACTTTTGACAAGGAAACGAGCCAGTTCCAAGACTGTATCAAAAGGCTGGCTCAGCACTTTCTGGGCCCATTCACAAACCAGCCGGCAGGCTGCAGACACGACTTCCTCATCTGCACTTTGCAGCTGCCCCGATGGCTCTGCTCCATCCAACTAAACCAAAGAAACAAAGGAGGAAAGGTTACTTCAATTAATAAGGGTCAGTGAGGCATGAAAACAAAAATAGAAAGCAAATTATTATCAGAATCACACCAAAAGTTGGAGTAGTATGTTCACAGTTTTACACGAAGTTATGAGAACAAGACCACAACATCAATATCTTTCAAAATTAAATGTCTTAACAATAAGCTACAGGTTGTTTCCAAAGGCATTATATGGAATTGATATTTCTGGAAGAAAATCACAGACAGAACCCTAGTATTTGGAGCACCAACAATAGATTTCCCCTCAATCCAGAGTCTTGTCAACTCAGCAGTCACTACTGCCCAGGAACTGCTTCTTTCACTGGGATATCTCTTCCCTAGCACTGGCTTAAAAAATACAGTAAAAGCAAAACAGAATCAGAGTTTAAAACATGCATACAGTGATAGGAACACTCTGGAAGTCTACTTCACCTCCTAAATTAGTTTAAGAGTATTGCAATTCATCGTGAACTTTACAGAAAAAAACATTAAACAACGATTCAGAATATAAGAATCATAAAGAAAAATCTTAAAAGCTGCACAGATCTTCACTTTGCTTTGAAACATTCTGAGAGGAAAACAGCATAATAAATGTTAACTTGCAAGAATATATACAAGCAAGCAAATATATATCATACCCCATCTCCAGTTTTATGAAAGTCAAGGTTGGGTAGTGTTGGCATATGCACAAAAGCCTTCTTCCTCAGTCCACTGTAGCAATATGTGAACAACAATTAAGGTCAACATTGTCTGCTTGTTAGCTGGGGGATGGGAGAGAAGAGCAGTAATTCCTCTGATAACCCTCATAAGCTTCAAAAGCAAACTCAACACAGAACTAAGAATTCCTGTTTTTAGCATGAACTCGGAGCCAGCCAGAATCAAAAGTCTATCAATGGCTGCATTCTTGGCCAGGCCATTGGGTTTCTCAATCTATGCAGAGATGCTGGGCATGATGAATTTCATTTGACGACTTAGAACAAGCACTAAACCATGCCAGGCAGCCTCAATTAGCTACTCAATATTCAAATCATTAACATAACTTTTGACTAAATTTTCTTTCTAAAACAAAATGGGAGAATAAATTAAAAAAAAAAAAAAAGTTAATCACTATTAGAAAATGCATTCTCAAATTTAGGTTTTGCTTTGTTTCCTTCTCCTGAAGGACTTCCTCAAACTGAAGTTGCCCAGGACAAGATAAAATGCCCAATGAGTGAGTGCATTTCTTCCTAAGATTTCACACCATTTTTGAGGCACTCTCTCCTCATCCATGATAATTTTTCTGTAAAAACACAAATATCCAGACTTTTTCTTACACTCATCTCATCAAATCGGTANTATTAGAAAATGCATTCTCAAATTTAGGTTTTGCTTTGTTTCCTTCTCCTGAACGACTTCCTCAAACTGAAGTTGCCCAGGACAAGATAAAATGCCCAATAAGTGAGTGCATTTCTTCCTAAGATTTCACACCATTTTTGAGGCACTCTCTCCTCATCCATGATAATTTTTCTGTAAAAACACAAATATCCAGACTTTTTCTTACACTCATCTCATCAAATCGGTACACAAAAATATGCTCCCTTTAAGACTTGTACTCACTTGTTTATAGGTCTAAAAATCAAATCAGTCTTTCTTTTCCTCTCCACAGCATTAGTCTGGGAGTTGACACACAGTGTCTTTTCTCCATGACACACAAATCCTTTCCAGGATCACCAATTTTTCACATTCTGTAAATGTGTCTGTATTCTTTCCTAGGCCATGGAGTTTGCAATTGCTTGCATTAACCTGGATGGAGCATAATTACTCTAAAAGAAATCTAAGGAGCCTGGGAATTACAGTAGATGTGAGAAAAGGTCACATTTTGATCATTCTGAATTAGAAACATTGGAAATAGAACTTAAAGAGAACCCCTGGGTCAAGCTACAATTACATCATATGATTTCTTCCTTAACACTTCTCTATCTCTATCCAAACACGAATACTGAGTTTCAGATTTCACTGCTAGATAATCCAACACTGTATTTCATGAAACAGTTTAACTGACACATAACATCTCCATTCACTACAACCTGGAAAGTTTTTTCCTCAATGGAAGACAAGCAATTCTGGGCTGCCTGCTGGCATTTAATTCTCTACATGCATGCTTCAAGTGAGACCTGGCAAAGGCCAGTATCACAGCACATCCATGTGATTAGTGTTACTTCTTTTGAGTGGTTTTTAATTAGGGCCTTTTAACCTTTTCATGCTCTCTCTTCCCTGCTTACTGCAGGGGCTTTGCCTACCCAGCATGTTGGGATGCAGCAAGAGCCAGCCCTGGGGAATGCAGCAGGTAGGACATCACTCCACCATGGCTTCTAAGGGTTCTCATGGGAAGGTGTAATTCTCAGCTCAGAAAAGAAAAAAAATTCTGACTGATGAAAAAACTGGTTTGAAAATCACTAACAGTTTCGGTTCCTTTATTCCAATATCTCTCTTTGCACTAAAATATAAAACTTTTTTGATGCCTTGCTGCTGTGACAACTAAGTGTCAGAACCTAAATTTAAGTACTTGTTTCCAAAGTTATATCTTGCAACCTAACACTACTGCAACTAATAATTTTTAAAGAACGTTGGAAAAGTGTCAGCATTTTTTATTCAACATTACTTCTACATTTAGCTGGTAGTTAAGCCACAACAACAGATGTTCTCCAGGCAAGTGCAGAACAAGTTACTGAGAAGCGTTCTAGCAAAGGATATTTTGATTTGCCTCTTGTGCCTAGACGACGGGCCTTCATATTTGGAAAGACATTTTTCATGATCTTTCCAAAGTCAGCAGCACTTAATGGGTGGTAGCCAAGATTGTCACAATAGCTCCTGCAACAAAGAGAAAGAAAGCGTGAATGGAATCGTGGTTAATACAAGAGGCCAGCCTACATGCTAGACTCCAAAGGTTTTCAAAAGAAAACACTTATCCCCATCCATATTTAGAACCACATTTAACATTAATGAAGCTATCCACAACGAATTGAATGCATTAAAAATGTATAAACAGAGCTATTAATATCACAGTTTTTGCCTTGTTCTCTGCTGAGTTCAAAGACAAGTCATGTGGAGACATAACAAGCAGTGGCACTATCTAGAGCACAGTTAAGATTTACTCCACAACTCAGTTTCAAGCATATGTTTCAATTCACTTATTTCAGGACAAAATAAAGCAGAGACTCTGTTCTAGCCAGAACCACAGCTTGAGTGTGGTAGGGCCTGAAGTCCTGCAGGAATATTTGAAAAGCAGTAGGTAATACATGTGTCAGAGTCCAGAGAAAGATTTTGCATACACAACTTCTACTTAATAGACCTTAACAGAACTCAACTTAAAAGATGCCTTCCCAGGGAAGAGCTTTATAGATGTAACATAAGCACATACTGAGGACCCAGTCCTCCTGCCACTGTGGCTCTACTGAACTATGAGAGCTGCTTGATTGTAGACAACCCTATTTAACAGCCCTAAATTAACAGTTTGCAGCTGCTGCTGCAAATGAAGATCATCATGCAACGCAGTATATAACCTGATATAGAGGAACAAAGAAACAAAACTTAATTATTTTACCATTTTTACTTGTTCTAGTAAAATGAGCACTGTTATCTGTCTTCAGTTCTCAAAAGCAGCAAAAGGAATTCTGTTTCGGCATCTGAGACATTTAAAATATATGTTCTTGAGGCACAGAACAAGAATTGTTGATTTTGCTGCAAAAGGTGAATGTTCTGGAAAATCAGAAACATAAAGCAAAGGAGAAAACCAGGACCTGCTCAAAGGCTGCACAAAACCAGCAACTCCCTGCACTGTTGCACAGACCTAAAACATGCTGTGCTGTGGCCTAAAATGATCCAGTATAAAACCTCCTCAGTGAGATTCCCAACAGCCACAGCATCAGCAAGAGAGAGCAATGACCTCCTTTCCTGTGAGAAGTCCTATCAGCAATACACAAAGACAACCTGCCTCTGAAAAGGTGACTGACTGTACATGACCAGTGTGGTTATCAGCAAGAGAGCAGGAGAACAATGATTTCACACCCCACAGTTGCCTGCTACTCTAATCAGGTACATACACACAAACCAACCTCTGGAAACTCAGGCAGATGTAAAGAAAAGGCAGCAATCTGAAACAGATGCTTCACCCCCAGCATCACCTAGTAACAATCTGCATCCAAGCAGGCCAGTCAAAATGTCTTCTCTTCAAGTTGTAGCTCTGTAGAAAGCTGTATGTATTTCTTGAGATACTTCCACTGCCTTTACTTTCTCAGTAAAAATATTAGTTACTACAGAGCAAGTACCTGAAGCTTTCACTCTGGCTGTATGTTGGTATCCTCCACTTGGAAAGCACCACCACAGATGGAATGATTTTGATGACAACAAAGCAACATTTATGCTTTTTAGTTCTGACATTCCCCTGCAGAGCCTCCCCCCACGTCCAGGGCCACTCTGTCCAAACCAGGAGACACTGCCTACAGCTGGTACACAGTCAGGCATCAGTCTAGTTTCTATGTGGAACATCAAGAAACTTTATATCCAATTTATGGACCAACACATTTCATTTCAACATACATCACTCACAGAAGCTGGTTTCTAGATATGTCCCTTTGAAGTTATTAAAAAGGAATTCTTTCCTGTCTCACTGTACCCTCATTAGACATTGCTCCATGTGTAATAAATACACCTGCGTGCTTTTTTGTCCCTTGCATCTTGCCAGGCCTCCATGGATTCAAACTTTAGTCTGAAAATTCCTGAATGGAGGGTCTTTGTTGCTTACTGATGCTGATTACAAGACTTTAAGTCTCAAATACCATTCAAAAGAGGACTCTCCGAGTTTCTCTGCCATAGTCAGCAGTATCTTTGATTGAAACTCAACAATGTCAGCAAAATAAAGTAAAAAAAAAAAATCCAAAAAACAAGCTAGCAAAACACCAGGATTAGGGACCTACCAATCTATTAACTTCAAAGTTACAATTATTCCCCCAGTTAGGAGAAAATAAATAAATAAAAAGAGAATAAAATTATCCATTCCTCAAGTCTCACACATCTGGTTTAAGACAATCACTTGTCAGCAGCAAAAACATACAGTCTAAATGGTCCCCTCGTATCCACAGTGGCAGCTCCTGCAAGCTTGTGATGTCTGAGCTATCAGTGTTATCATGAATTTCAGTTTCCAGACAGATCATCCTACACGGCCCCTCCCCCGCCTGGCTTGGCCCAGAACCCTCCATGTCCATCTGTGGTCTCTCATTGACTTGACAGGACATTCCAGGAGTCTCTCCCCTGCAGCTCTTCTCTCTGCTCCTTGCACTCTTGGCACATGGCTGAGCCCAGGAGCTGTTTTGCTCTTTGGAGGGTGGGTGGGAAACAGACGGGGGGAGGGAAGGTCTAAGCAGAGACAGGAATGACAACGGACACGCGGCTGCTTTGTTCTTTTGCACAGAGCTCCCCTACACGATAAGCAGAAAAGACTTTTTCTTTTTAATCCTTGAACTGAATGTACTCCAGACATAAAATACACTGGCAGTGTACCTGAATTAAAACACACCAAAAAACCACAACAAAAACCCACAAAAAAACCCCCACCACCAAAAAGCTGATGAAGACAGGCTATGCAGCCCAGCTTGCACAGCTTACTGGGCAGAAAAAACCCAGCATGAAGAGCAAATGATAAAGAATCTACTGAATGAAACAAAACCAAGGTCTTGGTTTATCCAATCTCCAAAACAACTGGTCTCCAAAAATGGGTTAGAGTCAAGAACCTCAGAAAGACGTAGGCTCTCATTCAGCTGACAAACAATGCTGGCACATAAATGAGTCCTTATAACCAGGTAGGATGGAAACTGGATGTCTGAAAACCACTAGAGAAATGAAATTGCAGGTCAGACTCCCAAGATCAGCAGCAGAGGTGAGAAACAACTGCTTTAGATGGAGTTTGATTGGCTTTTAAAGGGATTATATGGGTAGTTGCCTATGACATGGGACTAGACTTTGCAATACAATAGGTCCCATCCTATTCCTATCAGGGAATTTTATATAAAAACCCTGGATAAGCACTACCCAACAAGATTAGTGTGTACCTTGTGTCCTTTACGTGTTCAACAGACATGGTATACCTACTGTCCTCTTCTGTGCTGGCTTCTGAATATTCTTCTAACTTGTTGGTTAATGTTCTTAACACTTAGTGCATATAATCTATGCATTAGGTGGCACCAAGTGGCCTAGCAGCCAGTAAAGCAAGGATTAATGATTTACAGACTAAAGGAAAGAGATACAGGATGACTCAAAGACCTCCTAATCCATATTAAGTGTATCAAGTGAATCTTCAGGACACCAAACTTAAATATGAATGACTTTTGTCCCTTGAGTCATGGCAGTAGAAGTAAGATAAGAGGACTCAAGCGTTTACTGAAGGCTCAACAAATCATTTTGTGGGCAAATAAGGATTTTGCCTGCATAAGTACTGCAGGACTGCATTTAGATTTGAAATCCTAATTCTCTAAACTCAGCTAAATCTACACATGGCTGTGTGCAGAAGAGTGTTTTCTAATAGGGACAAGATATCCAAGTAAAATTGACTTACAGGAGAACATTGAAAGGATCTAATGGGAAGCAGCATCCATTCACAGCAGGCTGGATAACATGCTGGGCACCTCCCCTTGAGCTCCCAATACTTCCCAGCCTGTATTCCCATAACTCCTAGAGGAAGCTGGCAGAAGAACTGTGAGCACCCAACAGAAATCCAGCTTCTTACAGCCCAATGTATTCTGTCAGTACAAGCAGCATCACAGCACCAACAAGAGGTGAAGCAGCTCTCATCTACCTCCTTACTGAAATTCAGCTGCAAGCTCTCAGCCTTCCCAAGTGCTACTGCCTTATACTGTGATGCATTTTAAATTTATTTTATCCCTTTCAAAAGAAAGATGAATCCACTCACTTTTATCCAGTTAGAAACATGAATTCACACTTCAATTGAAGAGTAACAAAACAGAAAGAAGAGTTGGTGTACTGAATAAGCCCAGTGAGAAGGGGCTACTGAAATGTGGAGGAGCTGAAAACACTACCAGCACTTGCCAATGGTGAACCTGTGCAGAGTGCAAGCTTCTGTCTTTCTCTCTTCACAGAAAAAAAATATGCAAGGTGATGCAGAAGGCTGGTAGCTTTGCAAGATTCATTTTGACCAAATTTACATCAGGAATGAAGATGCTGATATGATGCAGCACTCTTCTGAAGCCTTGCACTTTAGATTTACACATGCAGAGTGCATAAACTTGCTTATGTGAGCTCATGCAAGATCCATCTCTGCATATAGAAGAGAGAAATGGTAACTGGTTAATATAACAGAACTGAGTTTTGAGAGGTCTTAGCACCCTTAGGTAAAGAGAAAGGACTTATCAAAACTAACTCACATATTTATATGCCTGTTCCTCATGTCCCACTCCAAGACTACTTCTCCTCTGGTGTACAAGAATAGCTCATGAAAATATTCAAAGAAACTGAATGTTTTAAAAACAGAACAGAAGCTTTCAAAGGAGAACAGATTCCAAACATTTGATATTTTCCTGAATATTTGCTTACCACCCTTATTTTGTTAGGGGAAAAAAAAAAATACAATACACAAATACTTGATGCAGCTACATACAAAGCCATCCAAATTTCACACTCCACAATCTGTAGATGATGATATTTCTGGGCATCTGCAGCTTGGCACAGCGTGGAAGCCAAGCAGATTTGTTGCTGAAGCAGGCCATAAATTATTTAATAAGAAATATATTTAAGAATAAGGCTCCCATCTCTCTCCCGCACGGCAGCTGCCGCTGTTGCCGTGTCTGTTGCAGCGGCTGCTGCGCGGGGATTGGCGGCCCCGGCCC
>VXBB01022893.1:206980-239466 GCA_013399915.1 Illadopsis cleaveri
CCCGCCCGAGCCATTGGCTGCACGGCCGGGCTGCGTCACCCCGGGCAGGGCTCACACATCGCTGTGTGCATCTCCATCAACCCCCGGCCGGCCAATGCCACCGTGCTCCAGCACGGTAAAACACTTCAGCGGACAGAGTTAATTAAAAGGAGGTGTTTGCACAAGGCAGCCCTGCAATAACAATTACTGTGGGGTGAATCCTGTAGGCACTTAGGAGGTGAAGGGATTCAGCTCCCTGCAAATTACTGTAATCGTTCAGATTATGGAAATACTCATACTAGATCATAAATCTGTTATTCATCTTCAGGCAACTGGGCTGAGGATGATTATTTCTTTCCCCCTCCCCCATGGGGTATGTTCTGTAAATGAATTCAAATCCAACTTTCATCAGACAGCTCCCTCTCCCTTGCTTCTAATCGCTTTCTCATTACACGGTAGCTTTGAGACTTGACAACACAGACTCACAGTGGCCTTGGTTACTGGTCTCATACATATTCAGATATATTGTGCCTCTGCAGAAATGGGGTTTGCTGCAGGAAGGTCCAATGTTTATGCATTATTCTGGAAAGAAAGGTGCGATGGGCAAGATCTTATGTGCAAAACAGCCTCATCTATGGGGAACAATTCAACCCCTTACCCATGCTAAGGCAGTCATATATGTATGTAAACAAGCAGACCAACACAGATTGGAGGACAGTAACTGATGCTTTTTACCTGTGCCTGGACAAAACAAACCCAATATTCATCCATTCACCCCATACTGATATTTACTTGTTAAGAAATCTTTGTACCTTTCCTTCAGCAGCTGTACACATAATGCACAATTTCAACATCACACTCTTATCTCCAGAGGCAGCAGTAATGAATATAGTTTGCCACAGAGTGGCTACTGCACTCTCAGGTACAGCACCATGGTCCATCACGTGCCCACACGCACCAGTGGGGTACATGCAGAGTTGGTGTCACAGGACACAGCACTGGCTGAAGCCATATGTGTGGCACTCACTTGTATTCATCATAAACCTCCTGCTTGGGAAGGGAGGTCTCGGGGTGCTCTTCCAGGGTGTTGCGTATCCAGGAGAAGGCGTGCATCTGCTGGGCACGGCTGGACGACATGGAGATCTGATCGCTGGGGAGAGAACCAGCACGGTGAGCAAGACATGGCTCCACAGCTCCTCCTCACTTACAAGACTTAAAAACTGTCTGCCTACACAGGTGGAAACACATCAGAGACAAAGAGGGCCTGCGCCTCATGGATTTACCTATTCCTTGAGCCATGGGCAGCAGTTTCTCCTTCTTTCATCCACAAGTTAACAAAGAGACTCCACACTCCAGTTCTTGAATAATACACAGTGATTCTTAAATTTATTATTCCTTACTGGCCACCTCTAAGCTTTTGCCCACTTAGTTTGCCAGCTGCCCTTAGGGAACACCCAGTTTTCCCAGGAGATACTCAGTGTGCTCCCTATAGGCACCTGCCTGCCTATAACCATCCTACTGGGAATAGCTTTATTTTGTAACACTGATCTATCTGCAGGTTGGTTCTCTAGAACTTCCTTTAGTCAAACAAGTGTTACCAGAAATACCATCTGTTTTTTCTTTCACCCACCATCACATTGGTGTTGCTATTTTATGACTTCATACATAAACAGTGAAGGAACAATTACACAGACTGTGAAACACTTTCTCTGATGACTCTTTCATTTTAGGATATTTATAATCACAAGCTTTTCATGCAATAAAAGATTCTAAAGTTTAAAAAAAACCCCAACATCTGATCTTCAGGAAAACAAGAGTACTTAATGTTTAATAAAGATTGCTCCTGCTACCAACATCACATGAATTCCTTGGCAGCTAAGTGCCACAGGAAGTAAAGCAAGTTTTCAGTACTAGCTGCTCACCTTTACACTCACACACATACCTTTTGTCTCCATTGTTGGGACCCGAAGGCAGCTGAAGGTAGAGGTAGAGTTTCTCTAGGTCTGTAAACTTCTCAACTTCTTGCTAGATAAGGTGTTTTGGTTTGGAAAAAAAAAAAAGGTGGAGAGAGGTGGGGGGGGAAAAAGCAAATAAGAATGGTTGAGCTTGACAGCTAAGAACTGTCATCTGACAGTATATTCCTAAATAATATAATTTCAAACAAGAATATATTTACTTATGTGAAAGAACATGATTGTGGGCACTATGTGACTAGAAATGTGATTTCCTATTTTATTTGCACATCATCACCCACCAGAAAGCACACTTGTTACAATGACAAAATTCAGAAGTAATAAAGCAGAATTTGCAAAATGTTAACAATGGATCACTTCTGTAACCAGACATGTAACATGAAAACTTGGTCTTGTACACATGAAGCACCTCTGAGAATCCAGCATCACAACGAGCTATGCTGTAACAGCATGGAATGCCAGACCTGATCCTGCAATCCACTACATTTACTAATATTTAAGTGTCACAGACTTCAATGAAGTAATTAAAAAACCTATCTACGTACATATGTATTTTTCTGTTTCCTTTGGAAATCAGTTATTGAAACTGTTCCTGCACACAAGTCCTTCAGTTAACATCCACCTCAGTTATGCCAGACTCCTCCTCCAGAGGATACCAGCTGAGGATCAGACACGAGGTGGAGTTTTACCTGGTGTATGCAGCCAGTGAATGCCACACAGAGACCAGCTTTTGGTCATCTGAAACCAGCTACATGGACTTAGAAATAGAAGGAAAATCAATTGTACTTACATGCTCAGGGCCTGCTCAGCAGCAATGCAAGGAAAGCAGGAAGCACAGGGGGTTTCCTTCAGGAAGATGCTACAGAAGCACTGCCTGAGGTGGTTCACCATCAGTACAGAGCTGGAGACTCACTTGATCCTTTTTAAAGTCAGAATGCAGCTTATGGATTACTGCTAATTCTCTTTGTCTTTACTGGTGTCTTATTGCCAACATAACACTTTCCAGAAGGAAGAGAAAAGAGGAGGGACCAACATGCAGTGAGACCTGGCTCACTTCAGCACTGAGCAGAATGGAGAGTGGGGAAACCAAAAACCCCACTTCACTCCAAACTGGGGCTCCCTACCAGACCCAGTCATGTCCAGACCAACCTTGTTGGCACAAAACTGACAGCAGCACCTGAAAGAGGAGGATCCACTTCCTTCTCCCTGACCCTGCACAAGGACTGGTGAGACACAGCATCCAGGGAAGGGTGCTGGGAGAGCAAGGGTCTCAATAATCCTGGCCAGCAAACCCCACCCCAGAACTGCTGCACACAACGGGCCACCAGTGATGTGACAGACCTGCCAAGGGAAGCACTTCCAGCAGCACACAGGTAACAGACACTGGATGTGTTTCTCTTATAAGTTGCAGCAAACCACAACATTTGGTTGTTTTTTTTTCCTCTGACAAACTCCTGAACTTTGCTGACACTGATTTCTGTGTGGCTCTACAGCAGCTTACACAGCAGTGGTGCTCAGACCACCAAGTATCCAGAGAGGTATTTCTTAATAATGGGTGTATTTTGTCAAATTCTCTGTCCTTCCTTTCCTGTGTGAATCACAGCATTTAAATTGATGGGTTTTCCTTTAGCAAGCTCATTATTGTAAAGTCAATGTTCTCCAAAGAAAGAATTAACAGAAAATTAATCATTTTTGAGACGACAAATTTAACAAGAAAATTTGTACTTCATCATTAGACATCCTCTTGTCCAAGGAAGTTAGCTCTTTTTGTTTTAAATGGCAAAAGCCCAATCAGCACACCAAAGGGCACGTCTGGGTGGGATTACCTAGCATGGTAAGCACTAATCCATGAGACAAAAGCATCCATGGCAAAATTAATCCCCCCTCTCCTCTCCCCATGAGTCTGACAGTGAAGTGGAAGACAAATTCTCCCTTCCAAATGCAATGTGCCCAAGTGCAACAGAGAAGGCAAGGTTTTAGAGGAAATATTAAACCTTTCATCAAAATACACTGCAGCAGTCTCAGTGCCCACGCCAGCTGAAGCCATTTCTGTGTCATGGTAGGAGGAAGGGGCTGTGTGGAAGGGCCACTCTGCTACACAGGTCCCACCTGTCAAGCCCTCCAATTAAAGAAAAACAAAACAATAAAAAAACCCAACAACAAAGGAAAAAAAAATGTGACTAGGATTGTGTTAGCAGAACCTTTTCCAAAGGATGTGAGGGAGCCTGAGCCTCTCCCATGAGCAAAACTGCATCCTTACATCTGAGGTGGCTGAGGATTATGGCTTCCTCACACCCTTGGCAGAGGCAGCTGCAGAGTGATGTTATCTCACTGCCTGCACTCAAACTCCTCTCCTCTCCATGCCTGGCCCTAGGCAGCACTTTCTGCACAACCCCTTCAGCTTCCAGCAACAGCAGCAGGGAAGCCCTGCCAAGGCAGGACCTCCTCAGAATGGGAGAGTTAAAAGAAGTCACAGGCAGTTCACAGAGGTAATCCTACCTGGGTGATAATTAGATAAACCTAAGCTTATTAGATGAGACTGAATCTATTTAGAGAAAATCATCTTAAAACTGAAGAAGTGGCAGCAAGGAGATGGAGTGTGACAGTCAGTGCAAGTAGATTTGGGAACGACTGCGTTTTGCTTAGCTAAAATTCATTAAACATTTTGTTTAGGCTGTTTTTTCTACACATTTCTGAAACCCTCAGAACTCGATTACTGTCTTGGTAAGTCTCTTCTTCAATCTCAGCTGACATCCACCAGTTCTCAATGCTAATGGTCTGGTGAATCCAGGAATAATTGCACTTGCTGTTACTGCAATTGCTCAAAGCATCAAAACTTTACAATTTTTTAATGCAATCAGAATCACAGAATTTGGGAAATTGGAGGAATACTTCAGCTGGTCAACTAACTGACCCAGAAGAAAAAGGTTCATTCATTCTGAGTTTTTCTTTTTGCTAGGTTGGATGCATATGGAAATAAATAAAAAGAAACAAGAATGCAAAATATTCTATAAATTCCCACCCCAATCCCCAAATAGGTTAATAGTGTGGAAAAAATAGGTCGTTAGAGTGGAAGAGAGTCATGGCATCAAAAGGAAGAATGTCATGCTGGCACCATCTTGGACAAACTGCCCTTTGTGCAGCCTGTTAAAGCTCCTGCTACTGTTCTAAAAACCACAGAGCCTGCGCAACGTCTGGGGAATCCTTTTCTGCTTCTTAAAAGGATCTAAGTAAAAATCTTGCTTGAAGTATCCTGACCTTGATTGACTGGTTCTATCACACCAGATGAAGATGGCATAATTCTCCAAAGGCTATTTATAAATCATATTTCTTCAACTTGCATTAGAAAAATGCACAAGCATGCTAAGCTGCTTGCAGGCCTGAGGTGTAAAGCCAGCACAAAGCATCGCCTCTGGTGCTCTTGCTCTTCACACATTACCTTTATCTCCTGCAACTTGAACCACATAAAACAAAGAAAGATTCAGTGAAGATGGGGAGCAGGCAGTGTTCATATTAATTTTTACAGCTTGGCTTCAATTTAGCCAAAAATCTATCAAGCACTCAAAATATCTCTGTGATCTTATATTCTGAGACAGAAAAACTAAGGACAAAGAATTAAAAACCTCAAGTCACAGCTAAGCAAAGACTTTCAGTAACACATAAAGGAAAAGAAATCTCTTGCTATTTCAGTTTTGACAATTACCAAATACAGACAGGTAACTACAAAAATGCACAAAATAAGTAGCAAACAAATTAAACCAGAGACCAGTGGCCACACAGATCTGCTCCAAATGAATCTGTCCTTTTGCTGCCTAATATATATAACAATATTTTCATTGAAAGAGATGCAACTTTCTTTTTCATTCTAAGAGGCATTTTGATTGAGTAAAACCTGTGAAATAAACCAGGATGACAAAAATGATGCAGGGTAGGGGTTTTTAAAATGAAAATAGCAGGTTTTGATATCTGTTTCCATTCTGAGAGACACCAACTTGTCACTGCAAGTTTCTGCAGCACAAAGAGACAAAGATCTACTCAGCATAGAATGAGGTTAAGGACTTAATCTGTGCTATAGGAAACAGAGTTTATTCATGTTTCTGCTTGAACCAGAGAACCTAGAGATTTGAACATGAGTCCCTAAAATCAAAGAATATCTTTCAGGTTTCCTGACCTTGGTGGATTGGTTCTCTCCTCCTGGTTTTCTCTGACTGCTGATCTACTGTCAGGTCACAAACATTAGTCAAGCTTCATTTTAAAGTTGTCAAAAGGGATTACCATAGGAAAACTCCAAGCAAAGTCAGGCCAAACTTTAAATAAGATAGAAGAAGAATATACTAAGGAACAATCAGAAGAGCTGCTACTTCTCTAATGTACACAGTGCAAATGTCATTCAAATTTGAACTATTTCAAATTTCCACAATGAAAGCAGAATTACAGGTTATTTCTGTCCTTGGATTTGGATAATAGGAGCTGAAGACCAGGAGCACTCTGCAAGCTTTATGCAAGACTACTGTTTTAGAGAGCATGGACTGTTCTTAATATTTCTTTCCACATTTTGGGTATTTATAGACAACTATACTCCAATCAAAGTGAAAAAGGCTGTGCCAATGGCAATGTAACCTGCACCTACTGGCAGAAAGGCCCGAAAATTTGTCATACTTCAGCAGAACAAACATCTATTATTTAACAACCAGAACTAAAAATAGCAAAGTAGTCAAGCAATCATCTCCCCACTCTATGAATAGAGAAACAAAAAGCAAAGGTTAAATAAGTTACTCTAGGTCATGTAGTTTGCTGGAAATATCACCAAGACAGAAAATAACTAATACTAAAACCATCCTTTTATTCTAGAAAGCAGCTAATAAATACATTTGATATGCTTTATCTGAGCAGAAGCAGGAACATATTTCAGGTGCTAAATATTCCAAACAAGCCCTAAAAACACATGGCAGCTTTGTTCTGCCAGTGCCCAAGCACAGCTGCCAAGGCTTGGTGGAGCTTCTGCCTGTTTGCTGCAGGGCCCAGCAGACAAGTGGCACCTCCACTGCTGCAGGACCAAGGGATGCTGCCTCAGCACACCCCACACCACCAGCACCTCTGGTTTCCATGGCCTTCCACCCAGCACTGACCTCTTTTCAGAGGACTAAGGAAAAAACCTTGGCCTTCTCACTGAGTGATTATATGGAGCAAACCATTTTAAAAATCGGGTTCAAAAGTTCACTTAGTATGTGGCTACAAATATAACAAGTGAAGTCATAAGAGAATCTACTGCTAGACATGTTTACTACAGTTAAAAAGATGTTATAATGAATTTTTAATGACTGTTTACACCACAATTCTTGCTAATTATCTTTTTTGGATTGCACAGCATACGATGATTTTCTTATGATCTCCCAGAAACTGACAGTATGTTGGAATGTGAGTGGTGCAGTGTAACAAGTTGAAGGCAGATAACTCTGGACTCTTGTATGAGCAGTCTCAGTGCCCTTACACTGGCTGCTTTCCACAGCCCTCAGCTATGAGAGACCTCCACAACAGACTATTGCCATCACCTCTGTTTCTCCCTAGTTCTCTCCTCATTGAGCTGTGTTGAACTTGGCAGCCCACGAACGTTTGTGTGTGGCTCTGCACATGGGGGCTGTGACTGTTGCTATCAGAGCTACACAGCCACAGCCTTTCAGTTCAACATGCTTTTAGATTCTGTCTTGCAGCTCACAGCTTTCCAAAGCACCTAAAACCACAGAAACCGTTTTGCCAGAACTCAGCTAAATTTTGACTTCCTCAAACTATTCTGCTCTTGGATTTTTCTTTTATAAACTACCTGAACAGCATTAGATCTACCTTTGCTAACCTAGAGTGGCTTTTCCACTGTTGACACGACTCCTCTGAACTCATCAGCAGGACAGACAAGGAGGCATCTGGAACAGAAAATTAGACCATCAGGACACTGCTGCTCCGTTCCAAGTCAAGCCATGGAGACTGCTTTGTGTCCAAGACTTCTCTGTCAATCCAATGGATGAGACCTACCCAATACCCTCATACGAGCTGATAATCCCTACCTCAGTACACAAAGTCCATAAATCTGCAGAATTTAATGCAAAAATAGCCCTAGTGTAATTCTATTTTCTTAAAACAGATTGCCAAAAGCAGAAGACTGGTTAACCTCCTACTTATTCATTTACTCCCTCTCCAATGCTACTTTAGAAACACTTACCCCAACTCCCATTTTTTTTCTACAGAAATACCTGGTGTTAAGAGAGTTGTACAAATACAGTTTTGTAATCTGTCCTTTTACCACTGAAGACTCACATACAAAACAGTTAAGATCTTAGGGCACCTGCTTGGTATTCACAAATGTCAATAAGGAATAAAGGGAACAAAAACTGTATTCTGCATCCCTACTCCCATTGGGTGCATCCAAGAACTTTTAAACAGTGGTTAAACGGGGTCCAAAATCTGTTTGCAACACAATACAGCTTTAAATCTTACACAACAATAAATTCAGAGATTTTAAGGCAAGACAATTCAGTACCACCTGAATTAGATTTTAATAACATGACTTGGAGGAGCATTCTTTGTTAGCTCAGCCATACTGTTTGATAGTATCCAGATGGCTGTCTATGACACTTTTTTATCTTATCCACTGGTACTCCTGGATGAAGTGCTGAAGGTAAAAAGTCAGGATAAGCAATCCCTTACAGTCCTAAGATTTATGAACTCAAGACGCTGATTAAAAAAAACTCACAACCTTCTCATTACTAAAAACGAATAAAACCTCTTTCTGAACTAGTGCTTCCTAAAAATAATCTCTTACCACTGCCTAGGTCTTGTTATTTTAATGCACAAATGAAGATGATGTTTTTGCAATTCAAAGGCCTTTCCTGCTTCAAAAAATTCTCTCTCTGCCCTAAGCAGCACAGCAGAGCTAACGGGACCTGTAGTGTTGCACATTTCTGGGAAGGTACCTGAGATGGTAACTAATTTTGATCACATTTAGTGGTAGCATCTTGAAGTACTGCTAAGGAAAGGCTTCATAATAGCTGTCAGTCTCCAGAACCATCTATTTTGGTCTTGCAGCTCATTAAATATTGAAAAGCATTCTGGAGTGGTACTTACCAAAATGCAGTCCACTTTAGATTGTACAGTTTTGCTAGATGTGAGGGAAGAAAAAGAGAAACACTGGATTAGTCTAAAATCAATGACAAAACCAATACATATTAGAATTTCTATCACTGCACTACAGGCTTTATATCTTGCTCTGAAATATCCTGCTAATCTATGGAATAATACTCAGTCAGCTATTTTTCTGTAGAAAGTCACCCCACCTTAACTGCTTGTTGGAATTCTTGCTGCTCTGTTCTTTTACATAAGAACTGTATTTTTATAATGAAATACCATTGCAACTATTATCCCAAGCTGCAATGCAGCCAGGATGGATGTCACTACTTTTATTGTAGCTCTTACACAATTCAAATGCATGTCACTTGTTTATCTGTAAACACAATTAACATCCCCCTCTCCCCATGCTTCAGTAAATCCAAGCACTTCAAGGCATGCATTTCTGACTTTCCAAAGAGCTGCTACAAGGCACACAGCTGTTATTCCTCTGGCAACTCTGGAGTTTTCCAAGTTAGTCTCTCTACCTCCCAGCTGGCTTATTAAGACGACACTGGGTGGGGACTCAACTGAAATATGCCAGGAATGACCCCAGTGCATGTGCCAAGGCGGGCAAACAGTATGGAACTTATTATACCTCCTATAAACACACCCATGAGCAGCTTTTTTGTTTCTTAAGGGTGCTGTACTTCACATTCTTCATCTGAAGAATGCATTAGTTGAAGGCATTTTATCACTGCTCTGAAGAGGAGCAAGTTTCCCATACAGAAAACCCCAGCCAGAACACCTACTAAAGAAGCATCAAACAACCATTTGAGTACAGAGAGCAATCATTTTCCTAATAAAATAAAACATAATGCAATCTCCTCACACAACAAAACATCTCATGGGAGTTATTTTACTTTTGTACAGATGCTATCACATACAAAGCTTGACCATGTCAGGCAGCTGATGGATCTACTAAAACTATAAATAAGAAACAAGCAAAACAAACATTTCTGCTGTCTGGTGGTGACAGGAACCAGCATCTACTGTTCCATCAGATGCCCAGAGGCCCGAGTTTGGTTGCCCTGTTTGTTACACCTTGTTACACCACTTCCACTTTGAAACAAGTCTAAAGATCTGTTTTGTAGAGGCTGCTAACACTGATGCCCCTTTCTATACAAGAACTGCTCAGGTTATAGTGACAGAACACAATAAAAGATTTCAACAGGTAAGAATATTTGACAAGTTCACTGAAGCAGATCCATCAGCAGATACCCACTTCAGCTGACTTTGTGAAGGAGAAGCCATCAGGTGGGTAGACAGGAACACCAAGGAGACAGTAAAGCAGAGCTGCTGGGGATTTTTAAGAACAGGGAGTGCTAAGGATGGTAAAATGGAAGCTTGCCTTGCCTTGGGAAAGATGCTCACATATACTGCAGCAACTGAAGAAGGGAACCTAAATGTCATCTCACTCATCAAAAAACACCATCTTAGCAGAAAAGTCAAAGAACACCAAGCATGGAAACCTGCTGCTGCTGCAGGTTGCCCGTGCATCTGACCCAAAGCTGAGCAAATTGATGGGGACACTTCTCCACCCCAGACTCCACCTATCCACTGCCTCCAACCCCGAGCAAGGCCTCACAGTCCCTGTGCTGCTACAGACCAACAGCCTCTCCTACAACACAGCAGGCAACAGGAATCAGGCATATGTCCCCATTCTTGTACCCAACCCCCTTGTACGGCTTCACACAAGAGCTTATGCAGAAAGGGTGCAGAAAGGGCAAGGGGATGCAGGCTACAGACATAGCAAACTTAGCCCCAATACAGCCTCTACAGACTTGCAGATAATACCATGCACTGGGCTTTTCAGGAGAGCACACTCCAGCCAGCACAGCTTCCCTTCTGCCAACCTGAGTATCAGCATGCCCATTTGCATTAACATCTTCTTCTTGCAAAGAGAAAGAGGCACGTTGCCAGGAGGCAGCTGGGCAGGAGATCCCTAGAGCTGTCCTTTTATCTCCAAATATCAGTCTGAGTCAGGAAATGTAAACTCTCAAATTTAGTTCAGGCTCTTCCAGTGGTGACCTCTGCTCCTACAGCACCGATCAACAGTGCTGAGAAGCTGCAGCAGAGGAGCAATAACAGGGCCAGTAAATATAGCTTCACTGTGTTTCCTTTTCATCAACTGGTGGCACAAAAAGGACAGTCAAGTTCATGTCCTCCAATCTGCAAGCAGATGTTGTGACATTTTAAAAGGCAAAGGTCCCACTGCTTCAGCAGGGATATGTGTGATCTCTATTTAAGAAGCAATTTTTTCCATCTCCTGCTCCACACTCTTGATTGTACTGGCAGGACATCATTAAAATCTGTTAGTGGTAAACTGAGGTTTCTTTCTTCCTAACCAGAGCACAGGTTAATGTTGCTTCATTTTATAAAGCTTGTGCCTAACAACAAAAATGCTTATTTCCCTTCCAGTGGAGGCAATCCATGTCAAAGTCAAGCAGTGGCAACCCTGAGGAATGAGCCCTTTGACTGGGACAGTACTGGGAGTGACCTTCTCATGGTCCTGAGCACTGCACAGAAACATTCCCTTTGGTGACACTGCAGGACATGTCCCCATCACATCAGGAGATAAAAGGACAAGGGGCAAAGGGACAGACATCCCAGTAACACCTTTGTTTATTTTGCCCCACTTCTTCTCTAGCAAGACATTTATGCTTTGAAAGCTGAAGTTTCATTTACAAGTAAGTCAATCTGCTTCTGTCTCTGTCAAATGCATCCCTTACCTAATTACTACTGCAATTACAGTGCCTACAACCAGTAATCCCAACAACCAGGCTGAACCAGGCCCTACACAGCCATTTCTAACATCTGGAGGCCATTACCCACACATTCTGCTGCAAGCCTAGAAGTAGCTGTAGGAGAGCAGCAGGAATGATGTTCTAATGAAAATAACCATTTGAATCTATTTGGAACCCAAGCCCATTGGAAACTCAGAAACTGCACCTAAAGCCCACAGCCAGCTTTGCTCCTCCTGGAGCTGCTTCTGGGGGCTCACTGTGATTCACCCCCAGCTAGAAGCACAGCTGGTGTTATTCTGCCTTTCATAGTTCTTCATGATGACAGTCTCCCTCAAGTTAAACTAGTTTACTCACTTGATCCAAAAATTAATTCATGCTACTTCATGCAGTTTTATCCAGGACAAGATTTGTGGTTCTAGGGGTAGCTGTCTCTTGTGAGTGACAGCAACTGTGGCTGATTTTACAGCTGCCTTGGATTTACCAACTTGTGCCCAATGACCCAACACAAGAACTGCAGAACATAAAATTTTATACCAAAAGTTTGCATGTGCTCCTCTCCAATCAAAAATTAGAGACACTATTACAACAAACAGGGAGATATTTATTCAGTGGGTACCATCCTACTGACTGTTTCAAAGCCAAGAGATGCAGAGTGACTCAAGAGGGATCCTGTTGTACTGTCTACAGCAATGCTCCTCAAAAACGTCAACTTTGCCCTCAACATCACCATTGTGGATCAACATGGTCATCTCTGGTCACCTACCCAGCAGCCACTCAAAAACATGCACCCAGCTTCTGCTAATTAGTAAAACAGCAGGGAAAAGGAGGCTTCTGAGGCTGTGCTTGCAGAAGCAGCACAGGGCAGCTCCCTGCAAAAGCTGCTGTGTTTCATGGAGAACCCCAGACCCTACAACTTTCCAGGGAACATGTGTTGGCTGCTTTGGGTATCAGCAAAAAGCTTTACAGGAAAGCCTCCAGCCCACTAAACAGCCTCAGCTTTCAACTTTTAGGGCCCAGACCTTTGGTTCTTGAAGGTAACTTTCAAAGGCTGTAGCAACTGCAGCTTCTAAAGGCTGAAGACAAACTCCTGAAATTAGCTATGTGAGAATGAGATGGGGAGAAATCAGATGAAAGTATTTCCTCAAACTGCTCTTCTATCTTCTGCCAAAGTATGCATTTCTGTTTTCCCTGACCTACTTATGTATTTCTGCTCAGAACAGCCCTGTCTTGGCATGGGCAGAATGAGGAGTGTGTTCTCTTCCCAGGTGAGCAGCTGAGTTTACTTTGCACTGAGGAAGAGAGAGGGGAAAAAAGCAGAAGAATAAGGCAAGGAGATGCCATTTTTTTTTCTAAGTGGCATAAAACCAGATGCTTCCAACCTTCCTCTAATTAAGCAATACTTTACCTTCAGGAAGAGGCAGCTGAATTGCACTGTGCAATATGGGACTATTGTATTACCAGAAGTGGCAGAATTCACTTGCTCTGAGCACGAGTACCTCTTTAATGTTGCAAATAGGAGAAGCCATATAACCACAAGGGATAAGGGAACCCTTACGTCTGTGAGACCAGAAAAAGGGAGGTGGTTGGGAGAAATAAAAGAAAGCCCTTGAATTTATCAGCTACTGCCTGGTTAACCCTGAGCCTTCCCAAAGCCTGCACAGCACTGAAACGAACCCTTAGCAGCTTTCCAGCTGAGAGCATTCAGCCCCTGTGAAAGGCAGCAGTGTGACCAACACTGTGGGAGCACAGTGAACACCCCTGGGAACACCCACCCTGCAGCACAGCTCCTCTCCTGGGACACATGGCCAGGGCAGGATGCTGCCAAAGGGGCTCCTGGCTGAGGCCCTGGCAGAAGAGGGACAGCAGCACTTCCAGGCCATGGCTGTTCTGCTCAGTCAGGGGACACCTCCCAGCCCCAAAAGTCACACAGGACACAGCTCTCACCATTCAGGCACTGGCAGCAGACTCAGTCCTCAAATGGAGGAGGATATCAATAACAGACCCAGTTCAACCAAACTCAGCAGACAAGTTGGAGCTACAATTTGTCGTGCAAAATTTAGTAATGGTTTGAGTAGGTGGGCACGTGTGGGAAGCCCAGAGTGATTTTTTCATCAAAAGTTTGGTGCATTCAGTGAAATTGCCACAGATACTCTGTATCCCATTCAGCCCAAGATGGCAAATATTTGCATGAACTGAAACATCCTCCTGAAAACAGCCTCTGTATAGATGTGTTTCATGTGTTTGGCACTTATTGGACAGCCTAGAGAAAACATTATTTCTGCCAAACCATAATGCCATTGATGAAAAGGAACTACTTTCCATCACTGCTCATAGCTGAGCCATACATCAGGAAGGCAGGGTTTAACTCCTGACCAGACAGCAAGGGTTCCCCTCTGCAGGTTCCCAGTTTCCAGTACTGGTATATTAAGTTACATTATTACCCAACATGCAGGACTTAGAGCAAAAAGTTGCAACTAAAATGGAAAAGGGCAGTGTGCAGTTACTTACCATGGGCACAGTTACCTAGTTATTCACCTCAGACTGTAACCTGCCCTCTCAGCCACCTGAGAAAATGTTTACAAAGTTATAAAATAAACTTTCTTTGGAAAAAGGAAAAAAACCAAACCAAAACCAAAAACCCTGACAGTGCATGGTGACACTGATGCCCTGGTATTTTACTCAAAACAAGCTTTCCACATGAGAAGGACACCCAGGACAGCAGTTAGAGCTGTCTGCCAAAGGAGGAGTGTCTTGGCCACATGGCCTTTCAAAAATTCCTGTGATCTGAAAAGTCTCCATTTCCCACTGCATCAGTTGTGCCCCACAGCATCCCCACAGGTTGTTTGTCAAACTGTTCACAACAGGGCCTCGGGGTAGTCTGGAAGGGGCTGCTCCTGTGGGGAGCAGCAGCACATGAGCAGCACTGCCAGGCGTGTGTCTCCCAGGCACATTTGGGTGTTTACAGCACCCAGGAACTCTCTCCTGTCCAGCATCCTGCTGCCCCTTTGCCTCTTGCAAAAACCCACTTCAGCTCCCAAGGAAAAAAAGCCAGACTCCACTACAAAGTACCAACAGCGACGATTCTAGCCACGTTAAACTAGGGAGCGTCATTATTAAACTGACTACATACCCTTTTGGAAAGATTCAATCTGAATTCCACAACTCTGGCAACATCAGGTGACATTTAAAAAAAAAAAAAATCTCTATTTACTCTGCATGCTGTGAGGAACCACTCAATAAAAGGATTACTAACCCCATTACAGTAAGTGGTACTATCAGAAAGGTACTATTATCACATCCTTACCACAACAAGCACTGTGTCCCAGCAGTGCCTGCAGCAATCAGCCCTTAATTCTTAATCTTACTGAATTAATGCTTCTCTTTCTTAGACTAACAGCTCTAAATATATCTTTATATAACCTTCCACTCAGAAGCACAAAGAAATGTTAAACTGGAGCCAAGGATCATCTAAGGAGAAAATTATGAAACAGCCGCCTATGCGTGCTGCTACTCAATTAACATCTTAACATATGCCATGTTACATTGTCTGGCTTGGCTCACAGTGAGAAAGAAGTAAAATGGCTGTAAAAGCATTTCAATTAAATATTTAGCAAGCGGAGCTGCACAAGGTTGAAACTTGTTTGAATTAGCAAAATGACGATTATCCATACTGCCCAGCTAATGGTGTAAGAGCTCTAGCACAGGGCACTGAGAAAGGAAAGCACACCCCAGGCAGGCATGGCCCTGCACCCCAGGGCCAGGAACTCTCTCCCATCCTCACCTCTCATCCCCGGGCGTGCAGGAGCCAAAAATCAGGTGGTTTCTGATGCCACCTAGGGGCTCTGTCCCTGCCTGCACTGCTGCCTCCCCCGGGAGAATCCAGCGTCATGCCCCAGGCACTTGAGCCTAGCACAAACACAGGCAAAACATTTAACAAGACAAATTAGGTCTTCCAGGATTCAATGCAGATATATTTTTATTCCATATAAAAGCCACAGGGACCACAATTGCATCCTAAAAGCACATGAAGTATCGCTATTTCCCTAAAGTATAAAAATAGAGCAGTGTCCACTGGAAACGTAGAAAAGTGTCCAACATTCAGGCCTCAAAAAGCAAACAAAGCGAGTATTCACCAACTGGTAAATATTGTCTGTTTCAGTCTGAAGGCAGATTCCTCCTCAATCCCAGGCAAACCACTCTTCTCAGCAAAATCAGGAGACAAATGCTCAGCAAGCCAAGAGTGCAACAAGAAGGGTGAGCTGCAACTACTTCATCCTCCCTGTAACCTAATCCGCCTCCTTCCACTCACCAGAGAAAATAAGCCAAACCAGTTTTCCATCAGACAGTAGAAGGAGCAATGCTGCATCACAGTGCTGTAAAACATAGTGGTTCAGCATGCCTTGAAGTTAATGCAGGTTAAAATGTGTCAAACGTGTGACTTCAACACTTGTTACCAAAATAAATGCAATTAAAATAGTTCATAGAGGATAAAAATTTAAACCCTTCACCATTTCTGACACTATGATCATTTTATGAGTATAAATAATGCCAACTATACAAACAGCTAAACAAAGAAGGAAGATAAGGCTGCTAATGAAATGCCCAAGTCTCAAATGTAGCCCATTGTAATGAACTGCCAAGAAATAATTAGCCGGCAGACATCAGAATACCTACGTCTAAAATGTAGGTCTATAAACATCTCTTTCAGCTCTCTGAAGAAATCTAGTTGTATTCAACACTAAAGGCTTGTTCCACTATTCTTAAAATAACTGGGAAGAACTTGCAACAACCACACACTGCCAGGTGCTCTATTCCAATAAGACAGTCATTTAAGTTCCTGAGGTTGGGGATTTTTTTACATTTATTTAAATTCAGTATATTGCCACAAGTTCCTGTAATGAACTCTGAGAAGAGACAAAGAAAATGCTTTTACACAGCTCTCACCCTTCAACACTGCTCTGAATTAAAATCAGAGCACATTGTTAAATTCAGGCAGGAGATTCTGTTCCAAGGATGCAGTGCCCTGTGTACAGGATGTGGGAAGATAACACGACTTCAGAGGAGCCACATCCTGTATTTATTACTAACAATCTACAATCTCAAAAAAGCATCACGAAAAAGATTGTTTCAGTAGAAATTTCATCTCAGGAATGTCCCACTGAAAGCAGAAGATGGAAACAGTCACCAGACATGCAGGTTTGTGGCTAAGCAGCAAATCGTCCACTGCAACAACTCACGTATTCCACAATGAAAACTGCTGGGTTTAAAACTAATTATGGAAAAACAAATCAACCTTTGGTTGCTTCAGAATCCAGTCTATAGATAGCTAAGAGATCTGCTGTGCTATTTTCAGCTGAGGTCACCAGAAGCCCCATCACAACATTATTACTTAAGGGTCTGAACTGGAGGAGCTGTAAAGCCAACTATGAGACACTGGGATTTTTCTCCAGCCTTTGTCCCACACAGCTCCAAGAAAGGATGCCTAGTGAAACTAAGGGGGTGACACTCCACAGCAGCACTTGAAACTCTAACAGGAAATTAAGTGCATCTATAAAACATATGCACAAAATTGTTTCTCTACCATGCCTGCAGAGCCAACAAGCTGTGCAGGAGGAGGAAGGCAGCACCTTGCTGTGCATCATAGCCTGCCACAGGTCACAGACCTGGTCCTCTGCTGCCATTCCCTTGGGAAATGGTGGCTACAGACAGCTGATGGCAAAGCAAAACAATATTCACCTAAGAAAATAGGAAGAGGTCTCTGCTTATATGTTACACACACCCAGAAATGTACGAATCTGCGCAGGGCTGTGTTTACTGCACACAGCTCAGCTGAATCCAAGAGAACAGCTCCAGTGGCAGCAGCTCTGCAGCAAGGTTTTCCTACCACACGTGTTTCCCAATGCTGGCACAGGTGCCCGGATGGCAGATTTAAGCCTGCTGATAAAAACTGTGTTTCTTCTTCTTTATTTCACGTTATTTCCTTCAACATTTTCAAGAGCCACAGCTATCCTAGTTATGTTCTATTAACATAGAGATTTGCTGCTACTGGTTGTACCTCTTTATTTCCCTATTCATTTGATACCCACAGTCTGTCATCTGGTTTGCAGTGCCACAATCCAGTCCTGTCCAAGCTCTTCTGTGGCTTTATCCTGAGGGAGCAGAGCCCTGCAGAGCCCCACATGCTGCTCAAGTCACAACAAGCCAGCACCCAGGCACTGCACACAGCCACCCCCTCCCCAAAACCTGCAGGGTCAACAGCTGCAAGTGTCCCACTGTCAGCCTGGAAATCAGCCCCAGCCTTCCCAGCATGCTGCCATCTCGATGCTCCCTGGGCCTGGCACACACTGGGAGCAGAGCAGCAATCCAGGGGCTGCCCTAGGCCTTTCACAGACAATGCACTGAGGAGGCTCAGCTTAACCTGCAGGGTTTCCTCTTTATTCCTCCTCCATGCCAGATATCCTTCTCTCCCCTCCACATTGAACAGTTCCCCCATAAGCATCAGCCTGTCTTTTTGCAAACCAATCCAGCTTTTCTCTAGCCCTCTTCTCCCAATGCTGCTTGCAACATCCTATTACCCCTGCTTCTCTCCTAGTTGCTGGACACATACATTCCTCCTTCTCCTTGCTCCCTTTTCTCTCATGGCTGCCCACCACACAGCTCCTCTGCACCCTTTTTCCCCCTTGAGGAACCTGTACCCGACTGCTGACTCCCACGGAATGCAATTCTTGCAACCTCTTAGGTTTCCCTGTGCTGAGTAATGCCCTGAATATCTACATGCACTCTCCAAGCATCTGCCTACTAGCAGGGTCACTCACTTCTTTTCTGTTAGATGGGCATGGCTTCACTGCCATAGGAAAAGCAACTTCTCTCCAACTTGTGCCATGTTGCTCACTGGCACATCCCAGAACCATCTCCTGTCCTTGACTTCACCATCAGGTGAAAATTTAAAGCTGAATGCATGCAGGATGAACATGGCACTGCTGCCTGATGGTGACCACACAACCTCCCATCTCAGAGGACTCCCCCTGGTTCAGCTCCCACAGGTTCTCTCAGGCATCCATCCTTCAGCCTTGCACCTGCACTGAGGCACTTGTCACTCACCTCTGCTTATCAGCTTCAACCCACTCTAGGCACAGAAGCTGTCTGGTCTCTGCAAATAAAGAGCTGCAAGTAGCCAGAAGACTCTTGCCTATCTCAAAGGTCAGTTCACTGAATGCTAAAGCAGTGTAACTCATCAGCTTTCCATCCTCTGCTTCTGGGGTGGAAAAAATAATCTATGTGGCAGCTTTTAAAATGGTTTTATACCCTAAATTAGGATCTTCAGAAGAGTTACAAACATGTGCTACTCCAATTCTTAAGGATTTATTTTGAAACATTTGAGTTTCACTAGCCTACAAACCAGGTAAACTTCAGTTTATTTGCAGACTCAAAAGCTTGTCTAAAACTGTAAGCTGCACTTGCTTAAAAGTAAAGCTCCACAAAATTTAATTAACCTGAAGCCGTGTAAGTTCATATGTGCATGCATCTATTTCAGTTTGCACCTACAAAGCTGAGTTTAAACACAACTGCACTCACTCCCAGGTGGCAAATGAACTCTGTCCAACAGGTACCCTCCATGGCCCTGCAGGGCAGCACTGGCTGCTCCCACCTGGATCATGTTTGCAGCTCTGGGGCTGCATCAGGCCAGCCCAGCTCCACAGCAGCAGCACAGAGCTGCAGGGCAGCACTGCAGGAGCTGCAGTGTGGGGCAGCCCAACACCAGGCACTCCACTTCCACTGCCTCCCTCCCTGCCAGGCTGCCTCTGCAGCTGTGATGACTGAACAGGTGAGTCTACCAGAATACTTCATCTAAAACCTGTTCATGAATGGAATTATGAACAGCAAGCATCTGACCAGTACTTAATACCCCACAACTTTAGGGTTCAGTTCTCTGTGCCCTCAGAACAGGGAACAATGTGTGCAGCCAGTTTGCTGCCTCACTATCCTACTCCTAAGGCAACCGGGGGACAGGACACAAAAACCTGAAAACTTACCCATTTTCTTCTCGAGTAACATACCTGCTTTGCAGGCACAGCATCATCCAGAAGCATTTTGATACTTATTTCAGAAGTTTTCATATTGTCATGGTTTTCTTTTGAAAACGCAGCAGAGGTCATGTGACCTGTCCTAGTACAAAGTACCACAGCCACAGCCACACAGGCCACTGAGTTTAGCACCCTATTCAGACAATTTACAGAACATCTGCATGGATTCATTATTCATAGAATGTATATTCCAAACATCCCAGGGAGCTGCACAGTTACTCCACAGTAACTTAGTATAAGAGTCAAAACCAGAAAAGGCTAGCCTTGATTAAATCTAGATCAGAGTTCAAAAAACCTGCACTAAACTTCTGACTTTCCAAAAATCATAACACCAGAGAATTATATTTCAGATGTATGTAGACAATTCTAAAGCATTACTCACCAGGGTAACAGCACTGTTGACATTCACCTGTAGGCTACCACACGCTTTCAGCATCTAACAATCCACTGGATTTTTCTTTTGTAAAAGTCTCACACTAATGCTATCCACAATTACTTGTCTGAGGGGTCCTTCCAGAAGGAGACATTGTTTAAGAGCACTACAGAATTGATCAGTCTGGATTTTCATTCCTGTGAATCACATCATGCACAAACATTCCAGTGGGAGAGCAGATGTCCACATTACAAGAATGAGAAAGTCCTTTACGGATTATTAACACAGTTTGATTTCAATTTTCACAGTGAACTATATGATGCTTCACCACTCCTTTGCCCAGGAGCTGAACTAATCAAGCCAAAACTGCAATTCAGTTTCTTTCTGAGTTTGACAAATTCCAGAATACAACACACTCCAGCTATCTCCTAATTCTACACTGGGCCTCACCTACCACAAAGCGACTGCTATTTAAACTTCTCAGCAGTAACTAAGTACTCTACTGAAGTGACAAGAATCACTGTGAAGTGACAAATAACAATTATTAGTTCTGCACTGCAAACACTTACCCATTGCAAGTATTTTCACCCTGAACAGCTGGAGCTACTCACCNCCTCTGCTTCTGGGGTGGAAAAAATAATCTATGTGGCAGCTTTTAAAATGGTTTTATACCCTAAATTAGGATCTTCAGAAGAGTTACAAACATGTGCTACTCCAATTCTTAAGGATTTATTTTGAAACATTTGAGTTTCACTAGCTTACAAACCAGGTAAACTTCAGTTTACTTGCAGACTCAAAAATTTGTCTAAAACTGTAAGCTGCCCTTGCTTAAAAGTAAAGCTCCACAAAATTTAATTAACCTGAAGCCGTGTAAGTTCATATGGGCATGCATCTATTTCAGTTTGCACCTACAAAGCTGAGTTTAAACACAACTGCACTCACTCCCAGGTGGCAAATGAACTCTGTCCAACAGGTACCCTCCATGGCCCTGCAGGGCAGCACTGGCTGCTCCCACCTGGATCATGTTTGCAGCTCTGGGGCTGCATCAGGCCAGCCCAGCTCCACAGCAGCAGCACAGAGCTGCAGGGCAGCACTGCAGGAGCTGCAGTGTGGGGCAGCCCAACACCAGGCACTCCACTTCCACTGCCTCCCTCCCTGCCAGGCTGCCTCTGCAGCTGTGATGACTGAACAGGTGAGTCTATCAGAATACTTCATCTAAAACCTGTTCATGAATGGAATTATGAACAGCAAGCATCTGACCAGTACTTAATACCCCACAACTTTAGGGTTCAGTTCTCTGTGCCCTCAGAACAGGGAACAATGTGTGCAGCCAGTTTGCTGCCTCACTATCCTACTCCTAAGGCAACCGGGGGACAGGACACAAAAACCTGAAAACTTACCCATTTTCTTCTCGAGTAACATACCTGCTTTGCAGGCACAGCATCATCCAGAAGCATTTTGATACTTATTTCAGAAGTTTTCATATTGTCATGGTTTTCTTTTGAAAATGCAGCAGAGGTCATGTGACCTGTCCTAGTACAAAGTACCACAGCCACACAGGCCACTGAGTTCAGCACCCTATTCAGACAATTTACAGAACACCTGCATGGATTCATTATTCATAGAATGTATATTCCAAACATCCCAGGGAGCTGCACAGTTACTCCACAACTCACTTAGTATAAGAATCAAAACCAGAAAAGGCTAGCCTTGATTAAATCTAGATCAGAGTTCAGAAAACCTGCACTAAACTTCTGACTTTCCAAAAATCATAACACCAGAGAATTATATTTCAGATGTATGTAGACAATTCTAAAGCATTACTCACCAGGGTAACAGCACTGTTGACATTCACCTGTAGGCTACCACACGCTTTCAGCATCTAACAATCCACTGGATTTTTCTTTTGTAAAAGTCTCACACTAATGCTATCCACAATTACTTGTCTGAGGGGTCCTTCCAGAAGGAGACATTGTTTAAGAGCACTACAGAATTGATCAGTCTGGATTTTCATTCCTGTGAATCACATCATGCACAAACATTCCAGTGGGAGAGCAGATGTCCACATTACAAGAATGAGAAAGTCCTTTCCTGATTATTAACACAGTTTGATTTCAATTTTCACAGTGAACTATATGATGCTTCACCACTCCTTTGCCCAGGAGCTGAACTAATCAAGCCAAAACTGCAATTCAGTTTCTTTCTGAGTTTGACAAATTCCAGAATACAACACACTCCAGCTATCTCCTAATTCTACACTGGGCCTCACCTACCACAAAGCGACTGCTATTTAAACTTCTCAGCAGTAACTAAGTACTCTACTGAAGTGACAAGGATCACTGTGAAGTGACAAATAACAATTATTAGTTCTGCACTGGAAACACTTACCCATTGCAAGTATTTTCACCCTGAACAGCTGGAGCTACTCACCATCAGCATCCCAGTGCACACATGGGTGACTAGGTGCTCACAGAGAGGCTTCCACACACAGAACCATGGTACAAATGAGCTAAACTGTGTTTTTCAATTAAGTTACAAGTTTCACCAACTTGATTGTACTAAACCATGGTGATATATGAACCCACATTCCTATCCCTTCCAAGAGAAGTAAGCTGCTAGCAAGAAAGATGCAGTCCATGCAGATATGCCCCATGAAAGCTAAGTGGGGACTGCCTAAACCCACTGGTACTAAACAAAACAAAGTATTTTGTTTCATGTTTATTCTTAGAGGTCAAGATTATTACCCTTTTTTTAGCTGCCATTACCTGAAAACTGACTACTCAAAGTATATTCAGGCACAGATCTACAGGGTAATCAGGCACCTGGCTTCCACTCAGAAGGAACCAATAAGAGAAATACTGTCTGGATACCTTCAAGAATCACAGACTTAATTATACAGGTTACCAAATCTTAAGGGTCAGCATTTTAGAATTTCTTTGCATGATAAAATGATGCTCAAGATTATTTTTTAATTGAATTAAACACACACAAACCACCAGCATTTCCAAATATTTTATTTGATTCAGCAAGTTATCTCCCAACAACTAACAGATTATGTTCAAAATATCCTTTTCCTGGGATATTTCCCACATTTTAAAACTATCTATCATTCCCATTTCACTCACTTGTTGAATGGAAGGGGCAAATACTTTTCCCTCAGCTGTTATTTCATTTTGCAACTTTTTAGGAGTCAGTGATTGAACCATACCACTGAAATCCAGCATAATGAAGGCAATGCTGCAGAGCAGGCTCCTGGAGCCAAAAGCTGGCTTAGCTCTTCAGCAAAATGTGGTTCCAGGTGTGCAGCTTCCAGTTACTGCCAGTGAGTAACTTGACTGCCTTTTAAATATCAACTAATTCATTTAGTTTGTATGGCCACTAACAGCAACTGAGGGCCCTCATCATTTATCATGCCGAAAGACTTAGTACATAAAGAAGACCAAACCATAAAGAAAATTGATCAACCTTTTATACACCCTTAATGTCAGAGCTTGGATTAAAAGTTCCTGTGGCACAGTCTGACTCCTGCAAAAACAGTGCAAAATTATTTTCAGCCTTTTCTTCAGACAGTTCCAGCACAGCAGAAGGAGCTGCAGCTTTCAGCAAGAGCTGGCTGGCCTCACAGATGCCTCACCCACAGCAGCAGGGCATGGACCACAGAGCAATCATGACCTTGCATAAAGCGTCTGAACCCAGCACAGTGCAGGGGATGGGAGCTCGGAGTGGATGAAGCACCAAGGAGCACAGATCCCTTTGGCAGGGCATCCGGTGTGCTCTTCCCAAGAAAATACTGCCCTCACATCCTCAGCACACACAACAAACTGGTCCTGCCAGAGGATGTCCAGCCCTGAAGCAGAAGCCTCAAGTCTCAGCTTCAGACTGCCTCCAGACACTGCATTCACACAGGATCCACAATCCCTTGCAGAATTTTCCCCCTGGTTTAATAAGCACCCATCTCTTGAGTACTTTCCTCCACTGAACTAGCAATAAAACTAACATGTGGTTCTGGAAGAAGGAGCTGTCACATTTTTTGCAGAGCAGATTAAAAAACAAGACTAAAATTCCATCCATAAAAAATATTAAATAAATGTTAAAGCTTTTCAAGTCAGAGGCCTTCAAAGAGTCACCACTTGTGGTACTGAATGACTGCCTTTCCAGTGTGTATTTTAATGTAGCAGTGGTTCTGAAAAGGAAGGGAGAAGGCACACAGGAATATTTCCACTGAAGTCACAGAGACTATTCCAGGTGTTTTCAAGCGATTTTTAAACAAGGGCAAGAAGGTGTAAGGCAAACACAGGAGAACAAACTGCCCATCCTGTTATCCAGCACGCTTTTCTCACACACTAATTTTTGTTTGTCCAAGGGATGCTTGTGGTAGATACTTAGAAGGTAACCTCATTTGTACTGAGGAAAAGTTTGTATTGCTGTATTGCTGACCACTTTTTAAAAACAATATAATCCACTGCTTTATATGCAAAGTCATGAACTGTGATTCCTCCTGCTCAGTGCAATCTAACTTTTTCACCCACAGGTGTCCCAACAACCTTATAATGGCACTTAGGAATTCCTGACTAAGAAATACAGATTGCCTGCATCCCTGTGAGGCCATCCACCAGAAAGGACAGCCATCGATCATGGACATACCTTGACATTTAACCACAAACTTCCTCTCAGGGGGAGATACAAATATGCCTCATTTAATCAACAAGTTCTCCCCAGGAACAAGATTTTCTTCCCAAACTTGAAGTACCTGACAATGGGCAAGGGATAGCACTCCCAGGCAGCTCCAGGGAAAAGCTGAGCAGTAACCATCACAGTGGAGGAGCACAAGCAGACCCCCAGACAGCCAGGGACACATGGAACAGCCTTGTCCTGCCCTGGAGGAGGCAGGTGCTGCCCTGGCAGGGTGTCTGGGGTTACAGCTGGGGAGAGACAGCAGCTCATGTCACACGAGCAGCAAAGACAATGGGCACAGGTCCCACCAGCCAGAGCCACCTCCATCCCCAGTGCTGCACCAACACCCAGCCTCCCCACCCTTTGACAGGTACAATTCACCACAGCAACCACAAGCTACTAAAAACAAGCAATAAAGAAAATATTTGGGAAGTTTTGAATTTTTTTTTTCCTACGTCTTAACGATTAAACATTCAACAACACAAAACACTGGGCAGCTTACTGAAAGCCTGCTGATGGCACAGCAGCTGATAACAAGCATCCTACTTGATGAGAGATAATCCTTTTTCCATTAAATCAAGAGAGCATTAAAATTGAGATACTGGCTAACTCCACCTAGAACAAAACAAAACAAACCCTCGAAATTCCCAGAGATCTAATGGAACACCACAAAACATCCCACCACTTCCAGAATTTTTAGATTTAGGGGATTCTTCTCACTAGCTTGAAAGCACCAATTCGTGCTGGTCTTTTGCTCAGGCTCTTTCTGGGTGACAGTGCACTAAAAGCTTTTTCACCTATTCAATATACCTTTTGAATCACCTGCTGATAGCTCTGTGACACACAGTCCAGCATTCTACCTGGACTGCCCCAGAGGGAAGCAAGGAAGCTGCCTCCTGTCCTTGTTGCCACAGTTTAAAAATAAAGAGCTCCTTATTTATATATGAAGTTTTGTAATATTAGATATTAGAAAGGCTTGAACCAAAAATCCAAATTTGGATCCTGATCTGAATTTTGCAGCTCTGGCCCTTCTCCAAATACTTCTGTTTGGCAAGCAGCTGAGAAGAGTAACAAGAGAAGGCAACATACATAAGTTATGGGATCTGTATAAAAACATTAAGCTCAACCCTTGCTCTCAAAATTACACACATACACAGAAAAAAAGACTAACAAAACCACCCCAAGCTCCAATTAATTAAAAGATTCATCAGTGCTTCAGTATAAGCCTGATCACCCCAACCTGAGCAGTACTGTCATCTCACCCAATTATATGATTTTTTTCTGATTAATTTGTACAGTATCCAGAAACTTTTAGGGGGAGTTTCCAGGTAGATATTTGGATTCCTATTTGCCAGCAGCATACAGACACATGTAAATAACGCAGAACTCTTCCAAATGGCAAGCAACCCAGCTACAGAGGCCTGGGATGACAATCCTGCAATTCTGTGCTTATTAAGGAGTCATTAGAATTGCTGCTCTGAACCACAATGTCACACCAACTGACTTGCTTCAATGAAGAAACTCCTGCAGTGGGAAGTAAAATGTTTATGAAACAAGGAATTGTGTATGTTTGATGCTGTGAAGTCAACAATTGCATGCACTGCAATGCATTCCAAACGAACAACAGTAAAACTTATCCAGATCTTTTATTACTTGAATAGTGCTTTCCCCCATATAGTTTTTAGATTCTGTTGTTTCAAGAAACAAAAACAAACAAAACCCACAAACAAGAGTGAAAAATCCACTCTTCCAAGAAGCAGGTTTATAAAGACCTTTTTTCAGCAAAGCTATTCCCTCCAACTCAGAGCCGGGACGTTCCACAAAACCTCAGCTCCATTCTCCAAAGGTTACATAAAGGTCACCGTTCATTTTACTCAGGTTTATTTTCTAACCTTGTAAAAACGCCTGCAGACCGAATTGGCCTCCACACCTGCTGACCTAGAAACTCCACCACGGCGGTGGCCGTGCCCCGTTTTGGAAAGTGGCTTCTCCTCCCACGCCGCCCTGGCAGCGACTCCTGCGCCGCTGAGCTGCCCGCTGCCGGCAGCCAGAGCCTTCCCAACAGCACAGGGATGCACTGCTGCAGGGAACAGCTTCTAACCCTGGTCTGGCCAGGAGGAATTCCTCTGCGGCCTTCCCCACAAAAGTTTCCTGCATACAGGAATGTCTAGTAGCAGATAAAGGCTGTACTTGGCTCTTGCCAGAGGAGTGGAAGGTCCCCAAACAACCCACCCAGGCCACCTCCTGGAGGAGTCAAGCTGAGAAAGGGACAAACGGTGCAGGATTTATTTTGCCCAATTCATGAGTTCTGCACCACAGATAGTTACACCCTGGTTTAAAATTTGTTTGCAGTCAGAGAATTAGGCACATGAAGTGATCAGATGGATTGTTTTATGGAAACATCTCTCCTAGGAGCTGGCCCTCACCTCAGAAATGCATTTTTTACCTCCACAAGAACTACATGGGAACTTGTAGAGAACCAGGTGGAGTGAAAGGAAACAAATTCCACTTTCTGTTCCTATCCATTTGGGGAAGCAGAGTGTGAAGGAGAATGACAAGCTGCTAAATGCTTTGCCCAAGGAGGGGTGACCTTCCCTGAAATCACCATGAGCTACTCTAAATTTTTTTAATTCAATTTTTTCCTATGTATTTGACTGCTTATACACCATATCAGGAAACACATTCAGGACAGGCAAACATTACCATCACCTGGAAACAGTGGAACCAAGAAGCCAGGGAAAACTGAGTCAGTGACAAGAAATCTTTGCAGTTTTACACATTATCTCTCAGCTTCGGGGCTCAAGGTACTTTTTCAAAGGAGGTAAACACACTTCTGATGTTGCATAGATTGTGTGAAATGAGTGCAGCCTGTACACCTGTCAATGATAATTATTTGATTTTCCTCACAGAAATCAGTAACCTCTAATTGAAGAATCATAACCTGTGTTTCCCACCTCCAACAATGAATTAACCAGGATGAAGGAGGGAATGATGGCTGCTGCATTTTGTGCTGGGGGCATAGAATAACCACAACTACTCTGTAATCAGAGGAAATTTTGAGTTCTTTCAATTTTGACAGTCTACTTAACATAATACTGAAGTTTATGTTAGGGTTTTTTTCTCTTATTTCCCATCTCCCTCTCCCAAGCTGCAAGAAAGAGAGAAAATGTAGATGGATTGGTTTACAAGTTAATCCAACCTGACTCAAGAAATATTTGTTTTTTAAAAAAATACATACAGAAGTTTCAAATGCAGAAGAAAACTACCAAAAAGGTATATCCATCTGCATTTGCTAAAAGCCTGAAACACATACCCCTCAAGCTTCCCTCTTCATTGCCAGGCATTTTATTAAAAATATCAGACTGTCAATCATTTTTTCTGCTGACCTAACTATACAAATAAGTAGCAATTCCTATTATGAAAAACCTCAATGGCACTTCCCAAGTTGCAGAACATTTGCTCTGCCAACAGCTAAGTGACGATCCACGCTTGCTGACAATGCCTAATGAGGAGTGATGGATGCAACTGTAGGAGGGAGCAGGAAGGTTTTAAGTGATAAAAAAGAATGGAGCCTTCCAAAGATTAGAACACATTGGTGTTACACTCAGCTAATCTGGTTTTCTAGCACAATACCAAGAGCCCAAAAGTAACAAGGGCACAATTCACCTCCTACTTCTTCAACATGAGACAAACTGGGCATTAGGACACAATTTCAGCACTGCTCAGATTTGCTCATGTGGTTTTCCAATACAACTTCTAGTTAGAAGAGCGATTTGGGGAGAAAAATTATGGATCTAAAACCCATACCCACGTCCAGTTGAAATGGCTGCAAATGCAGTGCTTTGTGTTTGCCACTCCACACTGCCTGGTCCTCAGCTTGGTTTACACACTAGACACTGGGGCGGGGAAGGAGAGAAATTAATCTCTCAAGCAGAATTGCTATATTCAAATCCTAACAGATGCCTCTAGGACAAAAAGAGCTGAGATGCAGGCAAGGTGAAAGAAGCTGGGGCCAACCTATGCACAGATGCAAGCACCAGATTACTATTTACAACAGTAAACAAGTGCTCATTGCAGAACCATCACCGGTTATTCGCAACAGTGAACAAGAAAACAAACCTGTCCGCTCCACCAATGTTCACAGCTACTGGATTTTGGATTAATACAGTGAGTGGAAGGATTAAATTGCCTAAAACCGTTGGTCTTTTTCTTTTATGCCAGCAATGACAGACCCTCAGCTGACACCATCCTCCCTTGGCCATCTCTGCATCTCAATCCTGGTGCCGCACCGGGTTTACATCCGTACTTTGCCGGCTGACTTCAGCTGTAAGATATTCCATGGCAAGTCAATGCGATACTGAGTAGACTCTGTCTTCACCACCATATGTTTGGGTACAGAAACAGCACATACAAATAACACACATTTGGTAATACAGTCCCCTCACCCGAAGAAATAAGTGAAACCCCATTAGTCTATATGCTCAGACAGCTGACTAGGGAGGTTTTCCCGCCTCGGGCTCCAGCGTCTGGACAAAAAGCTATTAATAAATATGAAAGCTTTAACGAATCTAAAGAGAAATAAAAACAGGCAGATTAAGGCCCAGCGTCCAGCGAAGACCAGGGCAATTTACAAACCCGCCCATGCTGACACTAATCAGCCAGGCTGGGCTCCCAAAGACGTGTTCTCTCTGTCTAGACTTCTAATCCGTCAATGGGAAAAGACATCCAGTATTATTTCTGCCCGCTTCACCCACACCGTAAGAACACATCCAACCGCCTCAGCAACTCACACACGCAGCATGAAACAAAACCAGACACCACTTTGCTGCATGTGTTCAAGTGGGGCAGGCAGGACACAAATACAGATAGACAGTGATGAGCTTCGATTGCTGTAACCAAGTAGCAGTTAAATACCTGTATGTGATGTTGTAATGCAAATAAATACTTCCTGATTTGTTTTTAAGCACAGCTAAGTCATTCTTTTATCTTCCCCTCCTCTTCAGCTCAAACTAGTGGTCACCTTATATGCCAAACACCCCAACAAAAAAACCCCAAACCCAACAGACTGGACACCTAAAAAGCATATTTTTAGGTCTTCAGTACCTATACTGACCATGCCTGCAAATGTAACCAGCAGGGCTTAAACTATTGTTTCAATATAAGGGACTCCACATGTACACAATTACTTAATATGTTTTTGTCAAACTACATTCTAATTTAATAAACAGAATAAAACAAGTACGAGTTGAGATAATGAATAGCTCATTGTCCCACTTGTGGCCTGCATCACTCTCTATATTTGCATTTGTCTGTAAAGTGGAGGGACAAGCACAGACTTGTTTGTGATCCTCAAGTCCAGTATTTACATAGTTGCTATACTTTGCTATATTACTATTTTCATTGACAATACAATCTGAAGACTGAAATCTTTTAAGAAAACAACAACAACAACAAAAAGCATGTAACAAACACAGCCAACTAAACGCTTCCATCCACTATGCATAAACACGTGTAGGAAAAAAGGAGGTAGAGGGAAAACAGCAGAGAAGAGTACTGAGCAGGATGTGCTAAACCTGCTGAGAAGCAAAGGGGGAACTGAATGCACCAACCTGCCAGCACATGCAACTGGCCTGGCAGGGGAAGAGGGGAGGAAGAGGAGGGAAGGAGAAAAGAGGAAGAAGCTCTGCTCTGCACATTACACCTCGTTCTGTTAACAGCAGTGCACTGCCATTTTCACAACTGGCCTTCCACAACCTCTCCTGCTGTTTCTCCATCACCAGCACCCACTGAAGAGAGAGCCAAGCCCAGACTGCCAGTACAGAAGGAGACTTTCCACTGTTTACTGGGGCTCAGTGTGCACAACGTCCCCAGCAGTGTTCCACATCCTTGCTGCACCAAAACACCTGCATCTCCAGGAAGATGCAAATTAACATTAAACTCCAACCCCAAATGAAGACTGCTTGATCACAACAGAGAAAATGTAAGATTTGATGACATCAAAAGAAAAGGTCTTCTTATAAAAAATAACCTTATCTTCAAATACTGAATTTCAGCAGCACAAGCTGCAGGGAGATGCTGCCTGAGAGCAGCAGGGAAGCTGAAGCCCGGCACAGGAAGCAGGTAGCCAGGAGGAACACTCTCTGAAGGTGAGGAATGCCTGTGCAACTACCAGGAGACAGGGCTGCAAGGTGCTGGCAACACCTCTGCTGGTCACAGGCACTTGGCACCAGGCGAGCCACTCACACGGGCAAAATGCTTCATTCCTTTGTACCAAACACGGGCTTGGGCTATTCACCAAGTTCACCTGAATCAAACAAGCAGTTTGCACTTCAGAAGCTAATATGTACTCTTTTTCCTTGAAAAAAAACCCACAATAAAAGCAGAGGTTTTACTTAGTAGCCATTTTGTCTTCAACTTGGACATGATACCTAATCTGAATGCAATGTAAACATGCTCTCCGAGGCTCTTTCCCAAATGGCACTTTCATGCAAATAGCAGGAAACGTGAAAAGACCATCACTAAATACCATAATAAATTAGGGGTGTGTGAAGATTTTATGATCCAAAAATATAGAAAATTCTGCAGTTCATATTCCTTCTCTAGGTCACATTGCAGAGAAGACCAAAACAAAAGATAGCAAGTGTGGATTAAGGAGAATGAACTATTATTTACTGTTAAAATAAATAAAAACAAAACAACCACCATCCCAATAATAAATACAATTTCAGTATGCTATACAATAAAAAAAATCTGAAGGTAAAATTACATTTAGATTCTCTTTCTCTTCTAGCGACATCCATTCAAACCACACAATCTAACTATAATATGACGTAATATGCAAGCTAGATCAGTATGTTTTTATTGGGATGAGTGTATGTATAAAATACACATGGTGTGTGTGTTTATAAAGGAAAACATTATATGAGTAACCTGTATTTACAGCTCCTAACTTTCAGTACTCTTTTATCAGCGCCTTCAGCCAAAAGCTTTTAAAAACATACATAAAATACAAATGCTGCAGGTAACATCCTCTTGCAGATATTAAAAAAACCAACCAAAGAACAACAAAGTGCTTTATTTGCAGCAAGCTAAACTCGATTCACCTCGTTGCCCCAATACACATAAAATAAAATTCTTAAATAAAATGCCGGTTTACTAGCAAATTGAATTTTATGGGAAAAAAAATCAACAAAAAACAACCTGGATTCCTATGCAGAAACTTGAAAACCATCGTGAGCTCCAGCCAAAGCTGCATTTGAACTGCCTGACTGGGACCTCAGAAGATCAGAGGTCTACAGGAGGCTGGACAATCGCACCCCTCCTGCCAGGCTCCGCATCCCCCGCCGCACCAGCGCCGTGCTGGGGGCTCATGTGCGCGCCACAAACGCGGCGGGGAGCGCAGGGGCCGCGGAAGATGCGCCCGGCTGCAGCGCCTGCGGCAGGTGACCCGAGCCCAGCGCGGCCGGGCAGCGCCGCCGCCCGCCCGCACACGGGGCTGGTC
>VXBB01022893.1:239728-261997 GCA_013399915.1 Illadopsis cleaveri
CACGCTGCTGCCCCGCTGTCCGGGCGCGCCGCAGACACGTGAAGGCGCTGCGGCGGCAGCAGCATTACATCAGCTGCGGCACCGCGGCCGGGTGCGCCCCGCAGCCCCCGCGCCCGGCCCGCCCTCCGCCGCGCCTCGTAACAAAATAACAAGTGCCGCCGTGCTCACATGGCCCTGAGGAAGCCAGACGCCGGCACGGGCGGCGGTAGGCCGGGCCATCGCTTGCCCTCAGGCTTCCTGTGTGTCCCCTAGATATAAGTGCGGCCGGGCTGCCATTAGTCCCACCGGCCTTTATCCACCACCTTTCTGTGAAAACATTTCCCAAAATTTAAATTGTGCGGCCGCCACAACTGCTTTCTCTGAGCTACAGGCACAAGCCATATTTCTGCTCCTTGGGATCGTGCCTTTTAATAAAAAAAGCCAGAGGAACTGCACAGCCTGGGATAGTGGACAGGTAAATACCTAAATTCAGGGACTGTGATACAAGGTGACCATTATTAAAGTCATTATTAGGAGTTGGACTCGATGACCCATGTGGGTCCCTTCCATCTCTGGATATTCCATGGTTATTGTTTCTCTTCCCTCTAGGGTTATGGTAACAAAGCCTGCCCAAACTGCCCCCCCTCCGTTGCCCCTCTTTTCCCAGCCACTCCAATTCTGGTCTGTTCCCACTGGAATCCACAACTTGGACACTCAGCCCACTTGGCAGGGGCATGAACATGCAGGAACCCTCTCTGACACAGGGATGCAGTGACTCCCTAGCCTGTGCTGATCACAGAAAATGTGGGCTTAAAGGTGACTAATAATATAAATATACACATGGAGACACAGCACTGCTAAATTTAGGAGATGAGCATTTTGTCATCAACTGAAGCAAAGGCCTTTCAAAAATAAATATTTGCTTACGTCTCCACTGCTCCAAAATCAGAACACTAATGGCTATGACAATGATGGTGATCTTCCCCTTAAAAAACCTCTCATCAGAACAAAACTATCTAAGCTTTCTTGTTCCTGCCTCTTATTAACAATGTTTTTTAATGATAATTGAAATTTTCTGAAGGTTGTTTAAAAAAAAAGGAAGAAAAAATACAAGTAAAAATTTTAATCAGAAGTAAACAGAAAAGTAATCAATTTTAAATCCCAACTGCTATGCTTTTTGCAAGAAAACTACATCAGTATGCAAGTAAACTGACACATGAAGACAAGGGTGAATGTCCTTGGTGATATTTTCTAGTTTTGGGGCAATTTCCACTTAACAGCAACTGTATCAACACAGCCAGAGTTGCTTCTGTTGGGATCTTTTGTTGGACTGTCACATCTGCCAGGTCAGAACTTAACCCACAAGTATCCAAGCCATAAAATCATTCTGGCCAATGCCTATATACTGTCCCAGATTGAAATTGATGGCCCTACACCTCAGAATAAAGTCCAACAGATGTGCATCACGTTTGCAGGATCACAGACCCTTACAATAAATTGTAAAAAATACACATCATTTCAGTGTTGCTTTCAGTTTAAACCAGCAGCTGGAAGACAAGTTTATTATTTAGCTCCTCATGAATGTAGTTCCCAGACATGTCCTTTTAATCATGTTTATTTACAGCTGTATGGGCATCATGTCACCGAAAATAATAATAAAAAAAAGTGTCACTTCTCTTCTGCAAGATCTGCAGTACCATGCCAGGCTGGCACCCAAGGGTGACCAGTGCCACCCTGAAATCACACCAGGTGTTTTAGAGCAGAACAGGATTAAACTGGCACAGAGATTAAACAAGTGAGCCAGACTCCCAGGTTGCATTTCTGTGGTCAAAATGGTCCATGGGCTTCAAAAGCTATGTCTATGCTCCCATATCTCACTATCAATCAATCGTTTATTAAAAAAAACCTTCTTTTTTTCTGTGCCTTTTGGTGTGAAGCCTTTCAAGTATAAGCCTGTTATTGTTGGGTTTGAACATCAGGCCCCAAATAAGATTCCACAAAAGCCCAAAATGAGATTGAGGTCCTGTTTTGTGTAAAGAAGAAATTTCCTTCTCAGGCCTAGCAGTAAATAAAAAATAAGCTTTTTTTCACAGTGTGATACTTAGAAGAAATAGGGCTATGTTGTGTATAAGTACAGCAGAGAAGCTCACACTCTGCTCTCCACAAGCCTTTTCCTGTTAGGAGTAATTCTCCCTCGGTGCTTTCCTGGCATTGGCACAGGTCTGTTCCGTGCCTGTTTCCACACTCAGCAGGAGTGTTGCCCTTTGCACACTCACAGGCTCATAAATGAGGGCCATCTTGGCTGCCTCCCACACACCCAGCTGGATTTGCCTCGTGTTTTGTACAGTCTCATGCACCTGTGCAAAATGGGCAAAGATGGGCAACTCATACACGGTTTATGTGGCCATGTGTAACTACAGCAAAGAACAAATAGATCCTGAGCTACTGTGTCGACAAAGAACTCGTGCTGACAGAATTAACTTGGAGACACTGAAGGGAATTATTTAACCACTATGAGATGAACAGCTATGACAGGGACTGACTGGACATCTCCAGGGATTATCCACCAAGGACCACCACAACCATCTGCTGGAGTTCTTTTACATAATGGTTCTGAAAACCTTCATTTGATGCAGAGATTTAGCTCCTGGTCAGCACTGTATAAGAAATGCACCAAAAGTAATACAAAGAAGGTAATTTTAAGTCCCACTACTGTAAATAAAGACATGTGTGAAGTTTAAGCACATCAGAAACCAGACTAGTGTTGGCGGGACCAGGATCTTTCCTGTTCTTTCCCATTTCCAGACATCTGCCCTTGTTGAAGAGCACAGCAGCTGAACTGTGAGTAGGCGGGGGCTTCCTCTTTCCTTCTGCAGGCAGATTTTACTTGTCTAGAAACTGATGTTGCTGGACTAGTGCTAAAATTCCTGTCTTTTCCAACTCAAAAGCACTGCAAGTCTCCCATGACAGACAGACGTATTCACCCACGGATGATCTGCAAAAGAGAGTGAAAGAGCTGTTTTGGAGAAAAGCTGGCTGTCTGCATGAGGACGATCTCCACTGTGCAGTCCTGTGACAGGTGGGAGCCAACTCCATTTTGCCAGGTTAATTCCAAAAGCTCTGTTTATTTTCCCTCCAATTCTGGAGCTTCGGATCTAACACAAGCCCTCTCTGTGGGGAAAAGTTCTGCTTAAATACTGTCTAACCTATTTTCCAGTATTTTCTCTGCTGCACTTTAGTGTGGCTTTGTTTTGGTTTTTTTTCATAATGAATTGTGTCTGACAGTTGAGGAATACAGTGTCTCTCACTTTCAAGGAGGAATGCCTCACTGCCCTTTCTCCAGTTCGCAGTCAGCACTGAGAGAAAGGAGCTTTTCCCAGTCTCCTTTCCACAGAGAGGGATCTGCTGCCTCTTGTCTAGCACAGGGCCAGAGACCTGCATGCTCAGAGGTATGAGCCAGATAAATTATGAAATCTCACTATCTTTATCCTCAAGACAAACATGAAGTATATTCTCTGAGGATAATTGACTTTAAAAGCTTGCTAAAAAAAGACACTTCCCAAAAGCTTTAAACATCAGTTCAGTGAACTCCATTTTGATGCCTTTTTGCAACTCTCCTTCCCTAGGGATGTCTGTCTCTGTGTATCCTGAGCTACGCCCAAGACATTTCATTCTGCTTCTGCTTATTTTCTTATCTCCATTCGTGTGTAGTATCTGTAAAATCAAAGTGCAATAACTAGCAATTCACCTAACAAATGTTAATGAAAACTTCAGCTTTTATGCTTTCAATTCTTTAAAAAAAAAAAAAAAAAAAAAAAAAAAAGGTGCCAGTTTGCCCAGACTCAAACTCACATCATCCCAGCTGACAGAAGAAACTGGTCTGTTCTCAAACCAGGCAGTGAAAAAGGGGCTACTTTAATTACAATGAAAGCCTGCTTGACCAGAAATTTTCTAAGCTTTGCTGGGTCTTGCAGCCTCTGTTTGGAGTAGGAATGAGCATTGTGTGGTGCACAGAATGGCCACTTGGCAAATAACAGGAAATGCTAAAAACGTGCTGGGGAAGTCTGAGGTAGGCCCCATGATCATGCACCCTTCTCCAGCAAAGGAAGAGCATTAACCACCCCTCTGCCTAGTGATGGAAACGGGCTTCAGACCTCTGCATGGCAGCTTTAGGGTGCTAATGAACAGGGTATGAGCCCTTCCTCTGTGCAGATGTGGACAATCATGAGGTGCAAGACAACAAGGCCCAGACTCCCGGCCTGGCTATGGCTCACCATGGCTGGGCAGAGGAGGATGTGGCATTTTGCATGTTGGGTAAGACACAGATCACTTGCATTCCGTAAGTTATGATGACCAGACTAAATTCCCAAGGTCTATCCATGTTCTTTGATGATACAGATATTTTGAAACTTCATTTCTGTAGACTATCTTCTCTGTACAGTACAATAATCTTTGTCCCAGTGTAATGTCAAATGGGCTCAGCTGCTGAGCTGTTAAAAATGGAGTGTGGTGTTCCCAGATACTGCATTCTTGTCTTCAAGCTGGAAAAAGTCAATAAGGCAGAAAAAGTCAGCAACTACTACAGCCTAAGAAAACTACATAGAAGAGGACTATGGGTCATGAAAGTCATGATTCAGACTGTCCTGTACAAGACTGATAAGTAGGAAGGAAGGGCTCTCACTGAAAGAAATACCAAAATTTGGTACTTGGCTGAATGAAGTTTTAAACCATTTCCCCCCCCCCATTTTTGGGGTTGTTGAATGTTGATTCTCTGCAGGTAAAAGCTCAGGGAAAAATATTTTCAGTCAGACCCCTATGCAGGTGCCTGATCTTGTCAGTTGTCTCTTATGCTGACCCGGAGACTCAGTTTTGGGGAGATTCTGAGTGAATAATGGCCAAGGAGAGAGAAATATATGCAAGTGAGATGTAACAAAGCAATCAACACTTCAATTTTCCTGAGATTCCTATCCTTTTGAATCCAGTAGTAAACTGGAAAGGCACAAGCCTTCAAAATTCAACATTCCCTACCTCCAGATTGGCTGGAGTGCAGGGAAGGGGTCAGCTGCAGTACACAGGAGCCTTGCCACTTGCACAAAATCTTCACCCAAATTAGCCTGACACACTAATGCAGTGGCTGGAGGTATCTGATAGCAGGGAATGGGAGAGCACCAAATCCCCAAACACAGAGCCATATGGCATGGGAGCCATGAATTTTAGCTACATTGGTTCAAGATCTGAATCCCCAGATAAACTATGGATGTCTTTAATCTTAGTGATGCCTGAAGGATTTCTGGAAGATTTCCAAGTCATATAGCCTCCTGAGAAATTTGTTTGCATTTTCTCCTGTACATGAATTGCCAAGGCAGCAATCCAGCAATATTCAAGTGTTTGCCATTATGGCATTGCCCTTTGATTCCTCATCTTGAGAGCAGGCAGCATCTTGAAAGATCAAACCCAGCCTGAGGACATATTAAGGATATTTGTTCTGAGAGAAGTTGCCCCCCCCCACAGAAATGGGGTAAAGGAAAATGCTCCCTGCACACAGTGACTGTAGAGCAGACAGGTAAACCCACACCACAGTAAAGCCTTCCACTTGGACCTTCTTCTTTCAAGTCTCTTCTCGACAAGACAGAGGAGTGTCCTGTCAAAGATCAAAGCCATCACATCTCCTCAGTACCGGTTTGTGCCCATCTGGTTTTAACACTTCAGTTCCTCTTGGTCAAAACTCCAGCTCTTCCCCTGCTCATCTTCTGTCTGACAGCTCCACCACTTCTGAGCATCATTTCAGGACCCTCTTTTCCACAAAGTCTTTTGCCCCAGGGGCTGCTTCATGGACTCCTCATAACCTTTCTGTCAGCAGTGCCTGCTCTGCAGCCCCGGTGGCTGCTGAAGGCATCAGTGCAGTGCCTGGGAGCTCTGCTATCAGAGCCTCGTCAGGACGCAGCAGGAAACGTCTGGCCTCTGCTCCACGACCATCTGCTGAAACCAGGCCTCCTCTGGCAGGAGTCCAACACAAAGTAAACAGAGTTTCACAGCCAGATTTCAAACAGCAAAATAACTGAGAAATATGGCTCACTGCTTCTGGTTTTCGAATTCAAAACACTGAAGTCCCTAGAAGCAAAAATCCTTTATGGATCCTAAGATTTCCTGGCTGCCAAATGGATCCACTGCAACTAATATTATGGAGAAAGTGCAGTGATGTAGCAATTTTAGTTAGTTACACCTAATTAGTTCAATGCATGCATTTGGTAATTTTTAAGATGATTTCTTTTTCAAGATCAGTGATGGAGAAAACCAATTTTGTTAAATTGCAGATTTCAGCTTGCAATATTTGTTTGTATGGGTAACAGTAGAGAGAGAATTCTGAATCTTGCTACTGTACAATATTTTTCATGGTATAGGAGACAGAGAAGGACTCAATGAAGTGTGAAAGATTTTTTAAAAGAACAGATTGCCATGTCTTTTAAAATAGGTCAAGTTTTTGGCCTACTTTCCTTTAAAGTATCCCTTAAAGCAATGGGGTTGGAATATCCATGATAGTGCCATTGCTTGTTTGTTTTTAGCCATGTCTGTGTGTGGCTCTAGTTGTAAGGCAGAAATTTTCCAGTGTAAAACTACGATGGCAGGCAAAGACCACGTGTCTCCAGGAGCATTTGCCAATGAGTTACACTGAACAATAAAATTTCAGCAGTGGCTGCATTTCATCCTTATGTGTAATGTTATTCTGAAACATGTGACTGAGAAAAATCCAAGCTATTAGATAAGGTGATGGCCAGTGAAGCCAAAACCTGCAAACACAAATCCTGTCAAATCTAACGTATTAACTCTCCGAATTTCAGGAGGGTTTTCACCGTTGTTTGCTTTCCATCTTTACATTGATTAAATCAATTGATTAACTTGATTTAAGTAAAAAGGAGAACTATAATAATGACAGGTAGACTGAAGATACACAAGATAGCACTTGTAAGAACAAACCAAGGCCACCTATGTTGAATGGAGATAAAATACAGCAGTCAGCTGTCAAAACAAAAAGAATCCGTATGTGTACATTTAAATTTTGAAAAATGATGTTCAAGATATTTAAAGAGGGAGGAAATTCTGCATGCAATATTAATTAATATAGAATAAATACCATCTGTCTTCTTTGTACAGAGCAGTCTGGTGCGTATTTTTATGGCTGCATCTTTGCTCTATGAACACAACAGGTATAATACACAAGTGTTTTTTATGTTACATAGATTTAATTATTCTGCATAATACACATACCAGTAATTGCAGTTGCCTTAGCATAGCTATATGGAGTGAGGCAGGACATGAGGAGGATTTCCTCCACCACAGAGGCCTTGAAAAAGGCCAAGTACAAACCAAAAGTGGTTGTGTTTGGAGACTACAAGGACAGGACTTGTAACTTTTCCTGCTCTCCCTTGAGGCTGAGGTGGGTGCTCAGCACATCCCTACTAAGATGCAGATTCTTCTCCCCACTAAGCTGATCCATAAGGGATAGTGCCCTTCAGGCACAGCCTGTATCAGAATGTACCTTGTTGTGGTGAAACTCTGCATTGACCTATTGCACAGCCAATGATAAACATCAGTTGGCTTACAGTGTTGTACAATAATAAACACACTGAAGAGCTTGTCAGTGCACACTTAGGGAAAGAAGTACAGTCTGGAACAACAGGGCCTGTGCACACACTTGGAATACAAATTTTTTGCAGGCTGTATACTTCATTATGAAAACTGTGGTTCCAGTTAAGCTGTGAGTGAAGGCAATGCAAAGGCTTGTCTGGTATTCATCATAGTGTGGAAAGATAAATCAGCCTTTAACAATGGAGACAGTTTTAAGAATACCATTCTTTTAATAATTATTATTTTGTACTGGGATTTGTAGTTGTAACCACCATCATGAGTGGAACCTTTGTTTTGTACGTGATCCTACTCCACATCCTTTGCTGAGCAACCAGTGTGAGCTGTTACACACATTTCTTTGGGTGCACAGTTTGTGACATAAAAAGGCTCAAGAAGGGGAAAGAGGAACTTTCTCTTAGCAGAATATCACAAAATGCAGGAAGAGTCATCTAGAGATTTCCTAAGGATTCTGACTTGTGAACAACTCTTTTTCACATACTACTCCCACTACTTCCTGTGAGACAAGAATATTACACACACAGGTCTGGTGTGAGTTTTCACACTGGCAGTTCCTCCCAATGTTGTTCATATATCAAAATCACTTTCACTTCATAAGAGACCATAAATTCCTCCAGTAATAATTCTAAGAATATTATTTTTGTCTGCTGCACTTTAAATGATTGACAAAGATGCTGGGCAGATTTGTGATGCATTTGATATGGAGCAGGAAAATGTTAGTGGCTCTGCAATGATCACACTTCTAATATCTGGCAAAGACTAATCTTGAAAAGAATCTCACTGAAAAGTCTTCCTCAGCATGAATATGTGATTGCAGAATCACTCATAAGGAGTGGTAGACTAAATCTTATTGATTTATAATCTTAATCAGGGTGGGGAAAAGTCGTATTATCTATTTGCATGAATTTATAAGCTTCACACAGAGTTTTACTCACTAGCATAGAGCTCAGTGGAGCACAGACATTATATATTCTCTTATCGGGGTGAAATATAAGAAATGAAAGATGGTTTATTTAGCATACTGTACAAAGGTCCAGATTCTTAATGCCTTCACCTGCCCTTTACAAGGCACTGTGGGTTCCTGATGTCAGCAGCACATTCAGGTTCCAGGTGCAGAGGCTGTGAGTGGAATGCCTTCTGTGGAACATGCACAATAACTACACTGTGTGCTAAAGTAAGGCCACTGGCTCAGCTGAAGGACAGGACTTTATTTTGTTGGGCCAAAGCAACCTTCTGTGGGGTTGGAGCCAAGAACATTGAAAAGAAAATGTTCTTCACAATCCATCTGGTTGAAATCTTATCCTATCTAAGCACTAGATGTAGCTCAGAGCCAAAATCAGGCTATTGAGAGAGGTACCAGTGAGATGGGGATGATGCCAGAGAGTGGTGAGAGAACCAGTCCCATGGCAGACAACAACCTGTTGGACAGGGTGGGAGGCAAAGGCTGGGAGCAGCTCCCATGTCAGAGGAGCAGGGCAGTGACTGAGGCAGCTGTGGGGGTTATTGGTGGTTATTGATGGTTATGGCCTTCCCAGTACCCGTGGTCTTAGCTGGGCTTGGGTTGGATGCTCAACCCAGCAAGAAACCCAGTGTCAAATCAGTTTAGATAAGAGAAGAATGGCATCCTTTATCAAGATGCTTTATCAATGTCTTAATTAGTTGGACAGTTCTGTATCACTGCTCTTACAAATCAATACCATATACAGCCAAGAAACAGCTGTTCTCACACCATCAGGTTTCTAACAATGCACCAAAAATTCAAAATAAAAAAGGAAAAAAGGTATAAATTTCAATACAAGACAGCACTTCATGTCCTCTGCTGTTTTTAAGTGAATCTAAGAGACGACTCATGTATTTAAATACCTTTTTAATAAATATTATGTGTGAAATTATGGAAATTTACCTAAAAGCTGCCACTTTATGACTTATATGATCTGGGAATAGGATGAAAGCATGGGGCTTATAATTAATAAAATACTGGACTTCACTATTTCGGATAGTGCTCAGGGTATTTCAGCATTTTTAATCTGAACAATTTCTAGTGGAGTGGCTCAGTTTACAAACCAGTACATTTTGCAGCTGGATCTTCTATACCACCATGCAAAGAGTAAATAAATAGGCAGATCACCTTCCTAACTTGATTTTCCTGACTCAAACAATTTTCTTTCCTTCATGAAGCAAGGAACAGATCCCTTTCAGCATCAAGAAGAAAGGAAGGAGGGGAAGTTTTCCCTCTGCTCATTTGCTTTAACTTTGAGAATGATCACATTCTGTTCATAAAAAATTCCCATGTTGGGGCATTTCTCTGCTCACTTCTTTTCTTAGTTTCTCCCCTTTCAGTTTTTCAAAAGTCCTCTCCTCAAACTCTAGCAGAACCCAAGCTCAAAAATTCTAACCGAAGTTTTAGAATATTGCTATTTACACAATGTTGTAAGGGCCAATTTGCCAAGTGTGACATCAGCCCAGGGGTAAGGCTTGCCTCAGATACAGGCTGTGTCCTGTCCACACACAGGAGGTAGGAGAAATAATGTTTAGTCCTTTTATTAACTCAGCAGGCACCCAACTTAGAGCTGTGCCTGTTCAGGCGTCTAAAAACAGTTTGCACTGACCGTGCCCTCTGGCTTCCTGGCAGGGCTACTCCCATACCAGTAACTTGATATATTCACTCATGGTCACCATAACACCAGCCAAGCACATGGAAAGAAGAGCATCTTTAGAAAATACTTCAATGGGTTAAAAAAACCAGCAGGTCTCAGCTACCAAAGCCATGTCTGGGATTCTTCCCTCTGCACCACAGAGAGGGGGCTCGGTACCTTCTGGCTGTTTGCTGCTTGAAGAGGAAAAGAACGATTGTGCAGATGGCAAGTTTGTGCACAGAAAATCTGTTTTCAGGATTGCAGCAACTGACTAGTTTGAGTTGCTTTATTCCTCCAGCACCAAGGTAGGTGAGGGGGTAGAAAGGTATCAGCTCTGCTACTGGAACACAGTTTGATTAACTAAATGTTACAGGCCCAGATTCTGCCCTCACTGTGCTGGTGTAGCTTAGAGCAAGTGATGCAGTTGCACAGCCATGTTAGAGGACAAACACTGTCATGGCACAGTTACAGAGCTTTATTACTAGTAATTTAACTGTCAGAAAGGAAACAATATACTGCATAAATGCCTGGTAGGTGGTTAGAAAAGATTATGTTTTTAACCTTATCCACAGTGTATTTAATCTCAAATTACAGACGCAGATATAGAACACACTGGTGTTACTGTTAAACATTGCAGACCTGCCTCTCTGTAAGAGTGGGGTTTTTTCTTTTTTTTTTCATTTTGAGGGATTTCTTGAATAGAAATTTTAACAATCCCAGCACACAGTTGTCTGTTGCAAAAAATACTATTCTGCTTTTCAGCAATTTCCTCTCTTTCTGAAAGCACAGACAAATTAATGAAGGATAATCATAGCTTAGTCATAAAAACAATCTGTCAATATTTACATGGTGCTCTTTCATTTCTTGGTCTTTCTTTGCTGGTCTGATACTTCAGCTAAGCCCAGTACATATCACCAAGCTCTGGATCTAATAACTTTGGAAGATGGTATTTTGAGATGCATTTGCATCAGCAGGAGGAAATCCAAAGGGAGAGAGGAAAAGTGTCCTCAGCACGATTCAAAATAATTGCTGAATGAGAGGTCAGGATATAATAGGATGAAAAAAAAGGCAAAGGAAAATAAAGCAGGCAGCCAGAATCCAACTGGTGGGTCTGGTGAGTCGAGCTGCTATGTGCAGCAATGAGAAGGCCTGTGGGTGCACTGGCAACTTCTTCAGACACTGACTAAAACTTTAAATTGATTTATACTTCCTTTCAAAAATGATGCAGCTAATACATAGTTATGTCAGGTCCATTTTAAACTCTTCTGCTCATCTGGGGTTTTGATATCACTCTTCAGGGGCCTAAAGAAATTCTTTTGAGAAAGTAAAGAATTGGGCCTTGAAAGCTCCCAGCTCCAACAGGTGCCAACAGGCTCCTGGTGCCACAGGTACTGTCTGGAAGAAGAGCAGTTTAAGAAATATCAGATGGCTGTTCCATCCCACCAGCATTACAGCTTCATAGTTCTGAGTTATTAGGGATCAAACACAAATATTGATAGCTATTTGAGCAAAAATATGACTTCTCAGACCAGCTTTTAGTGTGACAGGAGCAGGCCCACTGCTTTAGCAGGGCACTGAGGCGAGGAGAGTGAACCCTCAGACTCTTTTTTGTGGCAAGTGTGTGAGCACTGCTGCTGCTTCTGAAAGCCAGCTGCTGTACTACTGCAAAGAGTAACTCAGAGCAAGTATGAAACCAAAAGTACTGCCACACTGACACAGCATATTTCCTTCAGAAGTTTTTTACCCAGAATTATGATTGTTAGCTATAAAAGTCTTTCTCATTCATGCTTTTTGTTTTAGTTGGGTTTTTTTTTTTCATCATTCTTGCAAACCTGCTGCTTGGGGACTAAGCAAGTAAGTTTTATATGTGGAACAGTTTTATCACAACTGATTAAATGAACATCCTCTTTCTTTCTTCACATTGAAGATACCTCTCAAGATTTTAACCTCTGTTACTGGGGCTGGCAGCAAGGCACAGCCACAGAAAAAACCTAGAACACAGCATGATGGGGATGCTTTAAGGGGCAGCATACCTGAACTCACTTACTGAACTGGTGTCTGAATCCTCCAGTTCAGGGAACAAAAATACGACACACAGCTTCCTAAATCCCATAAATGATGCCAAATAGTTTGTTTTCCAAATATTTCCAAGTGGTTTGCTTATTTTGAATTTCTGAGACACTTATGGATGACACAATCTTAGCATCAAATTATTGCCAAGTGTGCACAGGCCTCTCCCCAGAAGATCTGGCCCGAGGGTGAATAATGTACTTGGTGCATTTGCAACACAATTACAAGGCAGAGCACAGAGCATGCATTGCCCTGCTCTGCTGTTTGCCTCAATTCAGACACTCTTACTCAAGCTACTCGGGTAGAAGAAGCAGCTTTACAATTTTTCCCACAGTACACTTCCCTCCTAAAAATCTCCCACACAAGCATTCTTACTCCTGCAGCCCCACCAATGCTAGCACGTGTGGGAGGGCTGGCATTTTTGGTACAAGAACATTTGGACCCTCTCCACAGTGTCTGCTATGCTCCCTTGAATACATTTGCACTTAATCAGAGCAACGTATGACAAAGGGTGGTCTGCTGTGAAAGGTATCCAGTGCACTTGGACATAATATCCCCTCATTTCACGTGGATAATGATGCTCTTTCTTCCCCCCAGATTCCCTCTTTTCCTCAAAACTGCTGAGTGAGAAAGACTAGAAGTTCCATCTGAGGAAACTGAAAACAATAAAAGCTCTGGTCTACTTAGGAAAAGTGCTGTAAAAGAACCAGGCTCTATATTATTATACTGTTGAATAGATTGTAATAAAACATTATTAAAATTGAAGCAGTTGAGTTAATTTTCAAAGAGATGACGTGTGGAGATAAATGTTCTTCAGATAATTCTCATTAGTATTTTACATATGTTATACTGGTTTTCATATAAACATGGTATGATCTTACGTGGTATGTAGTCAAATAGCTGGAATCCATTAAAAGCATGCTCCAGCTGTGCAATCACTGCCCTCACAAAGATACATTTTTACACGTGGTTAATGCCAGAAAGAATCTACATCTTCAATTACGAGAACATCAAAATATGTTGTTTATTGCAGAAAAAAAAAAGCATTTGCAGCAATTTAAAATATCCAGTCAACACCACATTGCTAAATCTAGATAATAGAAATCCCAGAGAAATTTGAGCTAAATCTGTCTGGATTATAGCCGTGGGATTATCTGAATGCTAAATTACTGTATATGTTTAACTCACAAACATGAGCACAGACAGTAGAGGAATATGGATGACTATGCAGATCGCAATAAAACCCATCCCCAGGGGACTTTTTCATAAACTAGGTAAACAATCCCTCTCAATTTATCAAGCATTCTGGATTGAATTGATGCCGTCATTTACTTTGCTGTTGCTGTGTAGAGGAATATGGTTCAACACAAACAGATTTAGCACTGGAAAAATAACAAAGGTTTTCTCTGTGCACCCTTCACAACACAGAGAGTGCAGGAATATTAATTGGCTGCTGTGTTTGTGTAACTGAATTAAAGAAAATACAACTGTTGTTTAGTGTATAATCAGAAAACCAAATTACATGCAATATTGAAAGAAAAGATTAACCCTGATTGTCTTATTAAACCTTCCTTTCCCTTCCCCCCTTGTTTACACACCAGTGTTTCTGGCTTTCTAAGGATAAACAGTGAATGAACCTGGACTGACCTGACACACAGCATCTCTCAAACTTTCCCCTTGGATGATTCACACACATGTGAGCTGGGACCAAACAAAGCAAAGAGGAAAAATGCAGGATACTGTACAGGCTGAGCATATTTGGAAGAGGTGAGATTGTCCAAGGGTGCCATGCCCAAGTCCCTCCTCCACTGCAAGTGCACAGCTACTGATTACAAACACACATTCCTTCCCTTGCCAGTTTAGCTTGGTTTGGCAACTGCAAGTGAAATTAGCTTCAGTCCTGTTCATGCGGGAATTATTGTCATTCTTTTTAATCTACCCCCCAAACTAGTTTCTTTTGCTCTCTGGTGCTTTATTTGCTGCTTTGTGTGGCCATGCTGTGTGCCAGTGCACGGCGCAGCTCCGTGCTACGGGAAGCAGTCGGGAGGGCTTTCCCAGGGAAGAAGGCTAGACAGTAATTGCTGCTTCCTGTGAACAGCTACCAGCTGATGTAGACATGGCCACTTTCATTTCCCTCTTTCTCTCTCAAATAATATCTGTAGCTCTGTAAACAGATTAAATACAGTTTTGGATCCTGGGAAACCATCAATGTAATCCTTTGGTCAAAGTACAAACAAACAAAGAGATCGGTCTTAGCCAGGGAGTTCAGCTGAATCCAGAGTTTTAGATACATAGTTTTCGGCAGAAAACAAAGTCTCAAAAGTCACCAAAACCTCACATTTTTACTGAGAAAGAGGGATTATCATGAATAAATGCCATGGAAATTTGGGCACGATAGCTGTTACTGTCAGCCTGTGTGCAAGTGCCAGCACATCGCAATGTCAGCACTCTCTGGTGCTGGAGATAATGAAACGCCCGCTCCATTCTTCAGTTTTCCTCCCTCTACCAAAGGAGCAATTTCTCACTATTTCTGCCACTATTCTGTCTGCTATAGTGATGAATGTCTGAACACCAGCTGACCTACAACACAAAAGTTTGGTTGTTACATGAACTGTCTGTGGACTAAAGCTCTCATGAAGCTGAACCAGCGGTGGCAACAATGAGATATTTTAAGAGTAAAAGCTTAAAGTCACCTAGACACAAATACCACAGCATGAATGCAAAGCTGGGTTAATGGGCTCAGGTCTACCCTGTGTCAATGACTGCAATATGCATTGCAAAGACTCCAGATCACACAGCATCCGTCCCAAAGTGGGTCTCTGCATCTTAGTCTCTGCCAGAAAAATTATATACAGAATAGCAAAACTTGAGAAATAGATAAGGCAAGTGTAGGAGTGCAGGTAGAAAACAGCTCATATGAACACTTTTTAAAATGGAGCTAAACTCATGTAAAAAAGTAAATTCTAAAAGAACTTGGAAAGAGACAGTACTGTTTCATACCATGTTATTAACTCAAAGGACAAATCATTAGACAAACTGAAACATTAGGAACAGATTTAAAGCAAAGGAATAAATAATTTTTCATTTCAAACAGTACTGCATAGCCACAGTTAAAACAATAAAACAGGGTGCCTTATATTGCTTGTAGGAACTAGATATGCTTCTCCCATCTCTCACATATTCACTAAAAAATTGTTTTATAGTAGCCCAGACACAATTTAAACTATTCCGTCTGCCAGGAGAAATCAAACTTTAAAGGCAAATATTAACTCAGCTAGCATGGCTTTCTGGGAAAAGAAATATATTTTTATTAGCATGAGCAGTATTTCGGAAGATGGATCAATTTCCAGTCAAAAAGAGATGAAACAAATCTGATCAGCAATCTAGTTAGGTAACAGCTAACATGCTTATTACTATACATGAGCTTAACCACTTTCCTGAAACAGAGTTCCAACACTAGAATGAATATCGAACAAAACTCAAACCTTTAGATTTGATGAGATCTACAAAAATATTACACAGGTTGGGAAAAAGATGTTTTCAGATTTACACAATTATGGCTTTCTTCAGCACACCCTCTTCAGGTGGACAACTGCCCTTGTCACTCGGGGAGCTTTGTAAAACTCTGCTGACACAAACCTGGGTGCTGCTCTGTGAAACACTGAATCCTCAGACACACAAGTGCCTGGCACGTATTAAAAGAACTTATAAAAAGTTGTTCAACACAGCCCAGAAAAGAGGAAGTTAATTTTCATTCCCTGTTGGATAGCTGCCACATAAGGAAAAACACAATTATACATAACATGGAATAACATTACATGCAGCTTCATGGTTAATGTCAACATAGTTGGGAGGGCTGGAAAATAAACCACAGCCTTAGTGGAGGTGGTTTCTCTACTACAGGCCAGCACTAGGTCATGGTGCCAGAGGAGCACAGGGAGAGGAGGCATGATTGCTGTTCATGCTGTACTGGCTTCAAAAATAAAAAGGAAAAATGAACTTATTTTTCACTGCCATTACCTGCTTTTTTTCTCTTTCACAAGCAACACATTACAAAGACTTTTGAAGTCCTTCATTTTCCACTGTGTGCTGGTGAAGCGATTTCTTCTCTTCATGTGCTTGATTTGAAAGAGTCATCAGGCAAACCTCCACTAACTCTGCTCATTGCTACTCACAACTTGTGTGCTCAACTCTTAGCAGCTCTCTTTGCTGTCCCAGCCTGGCTTTGGAGACCCTTTCCTTAGATCATTCACCAATGCTAAATGAGCTCTGACAACCCTTTCTGGGGATCTGTTTTCCTTTTGCTCAGTTCTTGTGATCTCTGGAACCATCTCCCAAATCAACCAGATAAAAGTTTCTTCTCTGACTTCCTCTGCACATGGGACAGACAGTGTTGTACTGTGCCCCAGGTCTGTGAATGGAGCAGAGCACAGGAGTTACTCAGGCCTACTGCAGAGACGTTAGACAACAAGAGAACAGAAACCAGGGATGCTGTGAGCAAACCACTGTCTGCTACTGTCTCAAAAACTCCCCTTCTAAGTTGGGTTGTTACAATATATTAAGATGATTTTATTGTATTCAGTATCTCCTTAACCTGATTTTAGTTTAAAACTACTCCACTTCTACTTGAACTAATTTTCTAACATTTAAAATTAGGAGAAAGATTTGTAAATAACTTCAGCAACTTTCCACGACCAGCATCACACATTACTTTTAACTAGCTAGTTCCTAGGAAAAGTCTCAGTGTTTGTTGTCACTGAATGCATTAAAATTCAGGTCAGAGATAATGATTTCCTCTACAAACAGTGCCTTTACAGTGAGTGCAGTAGCTTTTCATGCTTCACAAGATCAGCTGTGTGAGGTTTTAGTGCACTTTTGGACTAATTTTGCATTAAGGCTATCTTCTGCAATACAGCTGTTAGTTCAGCCTGGTTAAGAAATTATAGGCTTCACAGAAGTCACTGTTCTGGAGGTATCAGTTTATGACAATCTCAGTCCAGAATTCATTATTTTAAGTTTTAATTTTACTTAAGTACTACAGAATTATGCTTATAACCAGAGCTGTTTAACATGCATTAAAAAAATTATTAAATGCAACTTAACACTTAATGTTAAGGATCAATTTTTCAATTTACTGATACAGCAACAATTTTACAACTAATATTTTCACTCTACAAGTTATCTCTTTATAGTAAGAATTCAACTTTTCTTTGATAGCAAACAGTAGCTTTTATCTCTACATTCCACTTGCTGCTCCTTATGCAGTGGCATGATCTTGCAAAATCTGAGCTGCCAACACTGAAGAAGAATGTCCAAATCTAAGTAAACAAAATAGTTGTTCCAATGGATCTTTATCTTTTGATCAGGTTTTACAGAAAAGAACCCACAACCTAGTCTCTGAATTTCAACACCTTTGGAGTGCTCTTTTCACTCAGGATAGCAAAAAGTGTAAGAGCTGAGTTCATTAAAAATTAACTTCAGCCAGTTTTTGATTCCCTCCTACCTTCTTAAATAAGGGTTCAGAATATTTGAATGCAGACATTCCCTTAGTAATGCTAATTAACCAGTTGACAATAAATTTTAAAGGATAATAGTCATTTATCTAGTACATTACTTGTATATCTGTCCTATAACACCCAATGAATATACAACACCTAAGTTAAGTAGGGATTCATCTTTGTTTGAGAAAGAAAACAGTAAGGTGTGATGGGATGAAAGTAAGGTAGTTTTCCCACTTTATTTGCAAATGCAACTAATACATTTTGTATTCATGTACTTGTTTTTGCTAGGGATTTAAAATCTTAAGTGCTTTGGGATTTTTTGGGGTTTTGTTTGGTTGTGTTTGTTGTTGTTGTTGTTGTTGTTTTACAGAAGACTTTCTCCATTTATTGTTACCTCATGAGGCACAAATCCTGGGAATACCTTTGCTGCAATAAGGTTTTTTTGACCACACAACAGAAATTTTTAAAGCTCTGTCAGATGGGCCTAGCCTGGAAATTGAGCTCAGTGTTCAGTCTGGGGTTATTTTTGCCATAGATAGTTTCTTCACAGGACAGATGTTTCCCTGTGCCTGAATGTCCCACAGTGGTTATCCTCCTGCAATCTTACCTCTGCATTCCATCTCACAAAGCAATTCCCATTAGAGAAATCCTTTAGTGTAAGCTAACTTGCACCTTACTACTAAGTCTCACTGCTGAGATAGTAACTTGGCAAGTTAATGATATCAATATATGTACCTTCCAAAAGACTCAGTCCAATTTGTGTTCATGTACAGACAACAAAGCCTTTGTGCTTTTCCTGGTGACTGTGCTCACATCAGAGACGTTCCTAATGTTGTACTTAGATCTTAAATCTGAGGGACTCCTTAGAATGCTCTGGGGCATCTGCAGCAAGAGCTGACTTCAATAGAAATTATGGGGCTCAGCATGCCTAAAAACTAGGCCTTGTATTTTTAAAAGATATCAAACATTCTGTTGTTAAAATAACATTTCTTTTTAGTGTGGCAGTACAACAAAAAGAAACTCCCTATGAATTTCTGCTGGCTCTGCAAAAACAACAATTGCTGTCGGCATTTGTTTATGAAAACAGGCAAAAGACAACAAACCAGCGTTCTCCCCCAGCTGACAGGGAGCTACACATCTTTTCCTCCAGCTAGTGAAAAAGCTCCTACCTCCCCTAAGCAAAAAATAACTTTTCAGTGCAGTTTAAAACACAAACAAGTCATGTGTGCTCATATTGGGGGTCTATACAGGGGCTCAGAGCTTGACTTTTCTTACACTGGCACAAGCTTCTCACAGAGAACAGACCAAGGGCTGAACTGGCACTACAGACTCAATGAGCATTTCTTTTACCAAGTAACACAGTATACACACAAACATGTATTTATGCTGTGTAGCAGAACATAATCTTCCAAGTAAAGAGGAACTGGATGCAAGTGATGACACACCTATGCAGATAAAATATTCATGATGTGCACAAGAGGATTTGGCCCTTTCAGGCTCTGGGGTTCTGGTTCTAAATACCCAGTTGGATTTCTTACTGACAATGGCAGGGACAGGAACAATGAACACAACCCAGCAATGAAGGCTGGAATGAATAGGAATAGCATGGAATAGCACTTGCTCCTGTTATAACTGCAGGGCCCTGCATCTAGGTGACAAGATTGTTTCTTTTTCCAAATCTGCCCAAATTAATTCAAAATTAATTGAAAGCCTCTCTGTTGAAAATGAGTGATTTCTCAAAAGCACCTTGGTAGCTCTCTTTAAGTCTGGTGGGGTTGTCTTCCTTAGACAGAGATCTAACACATAAAGTAACAGTCTTTTGGAATCCCAGTGATCAAATATAGTGGGAAATACTCAGTTTAATTTTATTGCTAGTTTGCAATAAGTAAAATGAAATTCGTGGAGTAGGAGTCACTGATTTGTTTCAATTTATGTACCCTTTGTTTAAAACAGGACAAGGAAATTATCTCATTTAGGAAAAAAACGTATACTTCCAGAGCAGACCAATGAACATCTAACAAAACTATCTGGTAGGAGGGTCTAAGAAATAGATCTTGGTCCATGAGTGACATGCAAAATTCCTTCCTTTTTTTCTAGGTAACTTCACACATGACAGTATTTCAGGTAGGAAATGGCATAAGATTTCTATTTGCAGTGAAATGAAAGGTCACTCTGTAGCTTCAGGAACAAGCTCAGAAAAGCATTTGTGTATATTGCAGCAGCCCTCTGAGGGTACCCTCCATTAGAAAGGTTGTCTCTCACACAGTAGGAGGAATTTCCATCATCAGTGAAAGATATTTCTCCTTTACTTTGACATTGAGACATTCTCAAATCCTCTGAACTTCTACACTGGAGGACCACATGCTTTTTTTTAAATTTTCAATGTGGCAGACCATTGCATTGATAAACTAACTTCTCTTTTTTTTTTTTTCCAAAAATACCAGCTGCCACTACAACAAAAAAAATCATACAATTGTCATAACAACCTGGTAATATTACAGTGGCCACTTTGAAGAGTGGTCTGAAGAGTATTTGCCAAACCTTTTGATCCCTAGTAATCAGAACAGAAGTGCCCAAAATCCAGAGATTAAAGGATTAGGCCTCAAGAAAGACTTGTGGTATTTCAAGAAAATGTGACTGATGCTCACCACTTATTTTTTACAGTGCTGATGAGATTTAGTGTTTAAGGTCCTTTCCTGTTCAGACATAAAAGCTGCTGTAATCAGAGTATTACTAGGGAAAACTGCTCTGGTTGGGGATTCAATATGTTTAAATTGTTGAGCCAAGGTTATTGTTTGGATTAGGTTAGGAAGGATGACACTGAAATAAGTAAGCCCCAATAGTGCAGTGAAGCAGCAAAGAACAAAGAAAAATATTTATATTTGTAAACAGGAATCTGGATAGTACAGAGATGCTGGTTATAGCTATATAAGGAAAATAACTTAGACCAGCCTAGAAACTAGGTATTGTATATGTCCACATAACTACTAGAAATAGGAAAAAAAAATATTTCCATGGCACTGAAACCTGTATGAAAGCAAAACTGGAGACACTGGAGATGGAAGACTTAATAGGTCAGCCTGTGCATCCCCCAGCTCTGTTGTCCCTCAAAATCTGTGTACCTGGTTCCCACACACCTCCCTGACTTCTGCCACACACACCTTGGCACACACCACTGACATCCACCAGGGTTATCCTGCCAGGAAACAAAAGATACCAGGGTATAGTGGTGCTAAACCAGCTTAGGATGTCTGTCAGAAAGGGCTAAAGAACTTACACAGACTTCATATATTCAGACAGCAGCTTTTTCACAGGGGATCCATGGCTATGAACAATACTTGGTTGTCTTCATATTTTAGGGAGCCATTAGACATGCAGGAGAAAATATCAGCACAAAAATACATTCCAATATACAACCATGCTATTTCAAACACCACTGGATTATTACTGATTAGGGGGAAATATCCAACAGCTGTCTGGGGAATTCCCTCAATGTCTGGATTATTGATTTAATAGCTACATATTGTCTAGATCCTACCATTCCACTAATGTCTGAAAATGCTGTACATAGGTTTGTTGGGTTTTTTTCTTATGATTGCACAATAATGATGTATTTTAGTCTGATTTTTAGGTGAATTGAAGATTAGCTATTATACACTCCACACAACAGAAGCATGAAATAGCAAATTTACCTTTTAAAGTAAGAAACAAGATTAGCATTTAAAGCTAACAACAAACAAACAAACAAACAAAACAGCCCAAAAAGCCCAACCAAAACAAAACCAAAAATACCAACCCATNCAGCATTTAAAGCTAACAACAATCAAACAAAACCCCCCAAAAAGCCCAACCAAAACAAAACCAAAAATACCAACCCATCCAACTTTCCAGAATTCTGCTAAGTATTAAATTCCACTTAAAATTCATCCCAGAATTCTGCTCTTCCCTTTCTCCCCTCCAGGAAATTGGAACCAGAAAAATGAAGGAGAAATTTAAGGTAGCGAAACTATTCAAGTGTGAAGTGGCTGTAATGGTTTCAGTTGCTTAGGTTACAGTGATACGCCTCGGATTTAAGTCTGACATCCTCATTCAGAATAAATAAGTAAACAAACAACTGCCTGCTAGCTTGACATTATTCGTGTGTGAGTGCTGCAGTCTCTGGTTTCCCTCCCCGCGGCCGGGCTGAGGCTGCGCAGGGTGTGTGCGGCTGGCCGTGCATGCCCCGCTCGGAGGAGGAGGATGCTCCGCACAGCAGCGCACGTCACACCGCGCACAGACGTGGCAGCGATGCAATGGAGCAGCGCCGTAGCAACACACACACACCCACACACCCACATACACACACACACACACACGCACACACACACACACACACACGCACACACGCAGACACACACACATACACACACACACATACACACACACGCACACGCGCGCAC
>VXBB01022893.1:262180-274864 GCA_013399915.1 Illadopsis cleaveri
CACACACACACACACACACACACACACCCCTGCAGGGCTGCAGCGCTCTGCTCCGCAGCCCCTGCCTGCAAACACGGCTGCTCTCTCAGGGAAGCGCCGGTGCCGGGCCTGAGAGAGGGGATGTGGTTACCCTGACCCACAGCAGGGTAATGGAAGCGGTAAAAAAGGCCCTGGGCAAACAAACTCGCTGACAAGGAAGCGTGAACATTTTGAGTCTTACCGCCTGGGTGAAGCTTCTCTCTTTCCTAGGATGGAGGTACAGCAGGCAGCTGCGAGCCCTGTGAAAGACTTTTTTCCTCTAGAGGTGGAACCAACAGATGTATAAATGAGCGAGGCCTGTAGTAACAGCAGGTTAATCAAATTTAGCTCTACCACATACCAAAGACAATATATAGCCCTTAACATGATTCTTGATCTAAAAATAGTGAACACTTGTGGCATCTATATGTGCTCTTTATTTGTTTACAGTGGGCCTTACAATAAAAAACCCCACAAAAACAAAAAGCTTGAGCCAGTGTTATCAGCTGTTATCTCTTTGGCCTGATACATTTGCAATGATTTTTATGGAAGAAAACACTGTGCCAAACCACTACTGTTCCTCTGTTTCTGACAAGTAATGTGATAGACAGTGAAATCCTGTCCCTTTCCATTGATAGTCTTCTAGGTCTCTACTAAACATCACAACTTCTATGAAAAGAGAGGGAAAATTCTGTATAATGAATCTTTAAGCAAAAAAAGAAGATATTATGAATAAAAATTGTGTCTAAAAGCATGAAGATAATAGGCTCATAAAAATCTCATGCTCAGTGTTTTTATTGAAGGAGGAAAGAGAGATCACAAAATTTGTGCCTGTAGAAGGAAGAAGGCCATGGCTAACAACTAAATAATGCATGTGCTTTGGTTTAATCAAAAGTAAACATTGTATATGGATCCTCAGCAGTCTTCTGCAGTAAAATATTCCAACATCTCAGCAGCTACACACACCCTTCTGTCCCAAACCACTCCCAACAGCTGTACTGATGGAGCTCTTCTGCCCTCTGATCTGTCTCCTCCTTTGCTGGAAGAAAACCAAAGGCAACACAGTGAACAACTTCATTTTGGATTTAACATTTCTGGTTGGAGGAGTTTAATTCTGCGACCTTATAATCCTCAGAAAACGAAAATTGAAACGCTTGAAAAATGTAGAATGATGATGTACTGTTCTAAACACAGAGGTCCCTAGAAAGAGGTCCCAAGTACAGCTCATTATGATCACAAGTAACACTCTGGTTAAAACCTGTCTCTAACCTGCTGTACACTTCACCTCAAAATGACAAAAACATTTTCCTTTTAGTCACTAAGTTTGAGTCAACCCTTAAAAATTATTAAATGGAAAATGGGAGTTTGCTAACAAATTGTTGGCTAAATCTTATACCATATACCAATATTATGCTTTCAAATGCCTTTTTTTCCCCCCAGATAAATACTGAGATAAATTTTCCTATCTCCTTATGTATCTACCTATTGGTTGGGGTCTCTAATATAAGCCTATTCTCTACCCAGTTACCAAGTATGTATTAGAGAATTAACCACAACTGTTAAGGTCACATCAGGTCAACTTTAAAGTGATAAAACCTTAATGGAGTAAGGGATCAAGAACATAAGAAAATCTCTTATTTTTTCTAATTTTGTTTTTGACATCTCTGGAGAAATACTTCTCCAAATATAATGATCTTTTCATATTATTTCAACTATAGGTGAGGTAGTTGAATTCTAAACCCAATTGATTTTTCAAAAAATAAATCATATTAAATAAATAATGCTCTGTATATTAGAAATATTGTGCAAATTTGCAATCCCAATATGTACAAATGTTATTAATCCCAGGGGGTTTTAAACAAAAAGAACCTTGTGTTGCTGTGTTTGTTAACATATTTAATAATTTATGATATAATAAATTACCCCTCTTTTGTTTATTAAGTCTTAGCTAAAAGCTGGCTAGAAAACCAGTTGCTCTAATCTCTCTAATCTCAACCAGTGATTTTGTTGCCTCAGTATCTAACTAGTAGAGATCTTCTAGCTAATACTTTTGGCATTTTAAGGTGTTATGCTCTTATAGCTATTTTGTACAAGAACTTTAAAACCAGTAAAAATATTAGTAAGACAATATTTTAGTTCTGCAAAAAGAAACAGTACTTTGGGGGGAAAAAAAATCCTGATTGGAAAGAGCATATTTCTCCTCTTAGCTTTCATCCTGCCAACCTTTCTTTCCTCCTCTAGTTTCCCTGTTTCTCTTAAAATCCCCCAGGATATCACTAGAGGTATTTCTCAAATGTGACTTTGGTTATGATGTGTTAATGTCTCATAGAATCTACAGTTTATTTCTTTAAAAAATAGGTCTTTTCCCCGTGGAGGTTAGATCTCTACTATTGACAGCACCCTTTTTGTTTTTGCAAACCAAAAGCACAAATGGTGGAGTTAAATTCTGTTTTGTTTGGTTTTTTTTTTTAAATGCCACCATTAAGCCCTTGCTATTCTTATTAGTAAAACCACAAAAATTATGGAAATGGACTGACCTCTTAATGGATTTTTTTTTGAAAATCACTATAACATTTTTCACAGGCTCACCCATTTCCCTCTGTGTGTCAATACTTTTGATTCAACATTAGTGCTAAGCACTTTCATTTTCTGTATTGATATTTCTATTTTTTTGCCTTACAGTAATCACATTTGTCCTTTCATTTCACCTTATTTATCCCATTGCATTGCCTGTCTCAATGCTCAAAATCTTCAAGTACTTCTTCTATTTCACAAGTAATACTTCTGCAGAAATCCTTCAGCACAAATCTTCTACTTCCAGCCAGCTAAGCCCTTCTGATTTCCCTTGTGCAAATCTCTTAATTGGAATCATATACAGCCCACATAACTCAGTATAGAACCACGTTATTCTTCCTCCCTGGTGCAGGACAGTTGGGCTGTTACACGCAGGAGCACAATCTGTGAGGAAGTTGGGAAAGGAGATGGGAGTGAATGAGCAGGTGTGTGGCTAAGTAATCCACAACCTACTTGGTGGTGCTGAGCAATGGGACATGAGGCACTGGGCCGAAACTGAGGCACAGAAAGTTCCAGCTGAATGGAGGAAGAACTTCTTTCATGTGCAGTGAGAGAGCACTGGAACAGGCTGCCCAGAGAGGGCGTGGAGTCCCCCTCACTGGAGATATGCCAGAACCATCTGGACGTGATCCTGTGCCATGTCCTCAGGGATGACCCTGATTGAGCTGGGAGGGTGGACCAGATGACCCTACACTGTGATTCCTTCCAACCTGACCCATTCTGTGTCTCTCAGACTTTGTGACGGACGACAGTGAGAACAGGCTCATGGGTGACCAGGAGAAGAAATGCAGCAAAATCAAACTGTGTGTGGGTCAGGGACAAAAATAACGGAGGTATTCAAACAAATGGTAGAGGACAAGGCTAAAACCAGGCAACAATCACAGATATGCGTGCACAGGAAATGCAGAGGGACGACAGCACCAAAGAGCTGTACAGAGGGTGGCACAGTCGCCCTCATGCCGCCAACAGGAGTTTAATGCACTGAAATGAGGAGACGCTGGCAGGACAACGTGTAGCACGGCCAGAAGGGCTGTAATAAATATTTATTACACTAACTGAAATGGCCCCTCAGCCCTTTTCTCCTGCCCCTCACCTGAACCCGCAGCAGAGCAGCGCCACGCCGGGTGCCAGCTGCTCCCGGCGCACGGGCCTGTCCCCGCGGCCGTCGCTGGGGCCCTGACACGGGCGGAGGGGAGGAGAGAGGGAAGGAGGGAGGGAAGGAGCGAGGGCGGGCGGCCGCCGGTTGCCCGGGCGAAGGCGACGCCACAGCGGCCTCGGCGCGGACAAAATGTCGGCGGTCGGCGCGGCCCGGCGGGGTGGGGATGTGCCCGGGGTAAGGCGGCGGCTCGGGCTGGGCTCGGATTCGGGGCAGCGGGGCCGTGCTGAGCCCAGCCCGCCCCGCTCACTATCGCATCCTCCCCGCAGGTGCGGAGAGCGGCCGGCAGCCCCCAGGCGCTGGCGGGGCCCGGCGCGCTGAGCGGAGCATGGCTGGCCAAGGAAGAGCAGTACAAGTAAGGAGGCCCTGCCCCGCTGGGAGCAGCGCACAGCCGGTCCCCTGTACCCGGGTGCCGCGGCTCCGTCCCCGCAGAGGGCGGATGGCACTGCCCGGGGCCGCGGGACAGCGCCCGGCGCCGCTGGACACCGCCGCCTCAGGCAGGCTCTAGGCCTGGACATGAGGTTCTTCTGCACTTCGACCATTAACTTTAGTTCTAAATTACGACTATATAAAAGCTTAAGCGTGTTAAAAACAGCTTAAAAGCTGTAAAGGTTTTCATGGACGCCCTGTCCCTGTTACCTGTTAGTGCCCAGCCCCTGTGAACGGTGAGGGCGCATAGAGAGCCCCGACTGAGGCTCTGGCAGTCACAGCCACTGACGTGTATGTGAACCTCATGTGAACCTCATGAACATGAACTCACATGCATTCACATATATGTGAACCTCACTGCCGTAACCTGTACGTCCATACAGCAACACATCTTTAAATACATGATAAGCAATGTAGTCGTACATGAGTACTTCTCCAACCCCTGCTGCTGGGTATACTCAAAGGAAGGATTGTGTTAAACATGGAAAACCTTTAGGAAATAAAGACATCCAATGTGAATTAAGATGTGGCATGTCCAAAACCAAACATATCCTTCACCTCTCACAGTTATAGTCTAAACCTTGCTGTTTAATGGGTATACATGGTTTATTACTATTGATTTGGCTGAAACACAGGAAATTGTTGGAACATAACTTTTTTAATACCTTGAAGTGTATCTCAGCATTCCTTTGCAGGAATCATTAAAATTCTACTTAGTTCAGGCAAAAATACTGTCACGCTCACATTTATTCCTTTTAAATCTTTCAAGAACGCAGTGACAAAAAAATTTCATTACTCTTTCAGGCGACTGAATGCAGAATTAGAAGCCAAAACAGAAAAACTGGTGCGTCAGGCTGAAGAACTAATGGTGAGTAGGTTATGCAGACTGTTACGTAATTTAGTCTGGGTTCACATGCACACAGGGTTGAGCTTCAAAAGAAATTTAGACCCTGACTACTAAAAGCATGTTGCTTTCAAATGCAAGGTAAGATTTAATTTATTTCTTTTCAAAGTTGTAAATTTGTACTAAAAACACACTCAAAAATAGTTTCTATGTAATTTCATCAGGTAGGTATTCACACACCTGTGCCTACAGCATTTGTGCAGATACATAAAACCACACTAAAAACTTGTTTAATTGTTTAAGAAAAGTATCTGTAGGTGGTTTTATGCCTTAAATACTAAAAATTAGTATTTGAAAACCAGGTCCTGTTACAGTAACCTCCTAGTGAAATAGGATCTACATTGTTCAAGCTGAAAGAGATACAAAGAATAAGCAACACAAATAGAAAACATGAACTTAGTAAGAAGGAAACTTTCTCAAAACAGGAAAAGTTGCTGCTTATTATCAGTATTATCATTTAACATTGGTGTGGCTGTGTACCAGATAGAGTCAAGACTTCATATGAAAGTTGGACAAATTAATAAAAAGGGAACAGGGCAGGTATGGTTTATACCCAAAACAGTTTGGAGACGGTGTTATGCATATTAGAAATATTCATTATAAGTATACTCATTCAAATGAACAAGGCTTAAAAATCAAATTACTAAGTCTTCTGCAAAGCTGTACTTGTATGCGCTTTTCCTACTGTTGAAACTTCAATTTTATGGGCTGTGAAAACATATTCTTCTCTTGAACAGTGACAAGCTGAGGCTAAATGCTTGGCATTTGAACAGGAGCAGATGAAACAGCCAAAATAGCATCTAGTCTCTTTCCTTTAGAAAATAGCAACAACAAAACCACTGTTTTTTTCTTCTCTAAATATAGCAGAAGATGAAATATTCTTAGGGTACTTAATATACCACATGGCACTGCCAGATTGCACAGATATACATTTAACAATAAAACAGCAGTGTCATTTTCATTTTTAGACATCCTTTCCTGTGTTTCAAAAGTTCTTTTCCACAGTAGACTATAGTTTCCATTCTTTTCCATAGTAGACTGTAGTTACTGTGATTTGTGATTTACAAATAGGTAATTAATCTTTAATGGATTATTTTCTCCCAAAATCAACTACTTTTTTTTCTTTTTTTAATGAAGAAAGGCCAACAGAAGATACTATCTCAGCCAGTTTCAGCACAGAGTAAGTCACCTGAAGATGACAGACAGAGGTATGTACTTTACAACTGCTGTGTATAATTGGTGGGGAACCTCACACTGATCCTGCATACCTTGTGTTCTAATCATGCTCCTGTTTTGTCTATCTTTGCTGCATACTGCATTGATGGAGTCTCAATTTTTTTCCTATTATTTAAAAAAAAAAAAAAAAAGTGATCCTAAGCAAGTGTTATTGTTCCTTGTTATTTCAAGAAAGGCGTAATTTCGCTGGAATGTTCTATCTAAAGTATTAAGAAGTGCTGACCTTTGTAAAAGGGCAAGGTAAGGTCACAGGATTCTTTGCAGTACCAAACAGCAGGCTCTTGGCAGTGCATGGTTTTCAACAGTTGAGCTGACAAAGTGAAGGAATAGACATTGGTTCGCATTTAACTTGGCCTAAATGTTCCTGGGACAGGAAATGCCTGATGAAAACAAACACAAAACCCTAAGACAGGCAAACATGGAGCTGCCACCCTCTGGAATGTGGATACCATTACAGTGCTGGGGCCCTCATGCCTTTGGCCTGGATGATCACAGCCTGGCTGTCCAAACCCCTCAGCTCTGGAGAGGGGACGTGGCTGTATTCCCTGAGTCATTCAGGGGCATTATTATTTCCTTAGTTGTTCAAGGGTTTGTATAATGGTAGTGTGGGAAATGGGTGAATTTAAGGTAGACTAATGCACAGTTTATCAAGGATCTGATCTGTAGGTTCTGAAATATATGATGCCACTAATCTGGATAAGAAAGATACAGGAACAGACGACAAAATGCTTCAAATGTTAAGCTGCACTTGGGAATCTTTTCAAATAGTGTATATGAAAGTCTGATAAAGATGATGAAATAGTTGCTCTTGTGTAGAATAGAAGGAAAGTCATGGAGTTTTTCTGAAAGTAAAATGGGTTTTCAGTACACAAAAAGGTGTGACAGCAAGTCAGCTTCTATAATAGAAGCCTGACTACCAGCAAAAGTTTGCTACAATTAAAATTATTCCTGACCTCTTTTAAAGCCATATAGCTGAGGGAGTGAGGGGCAAGAAACAATGTGTTATCAATCTGTATAATCATGCTTTTTAAACAAATTCTGGATCTCACTTTAGTTTTATGTTCTGTTAGATGGATTTTGAACACTAGACAGAGAATTTTTGAGAACTTCAAACTGGAGTTGAGTTTTAGGGCTGTTTTATTAAGTAACGTGATTGGAAGATTCCGCCCCACAAAGGGAATTACTAGCTTTGATGGTACACATTAGAAATAAATTGAATTATTGGAAGAATTTTAAAAAGGAAACAAAAAGGGCTATTAGAATGTCAGAATATCAGCTGACCTACCAAGTACCAACATAAATTAAAACAACCACAGTCTGGTAAACATAATGTTCCAGTAAACATTTACGTGAGAGAAGATTGGAAATCCCATGCTCTAGTGAAAAAAAATTAGAAATGTGTGCTAGGAATTAGGCACACTGATTATCCATGAGTGAACATTGAGGCCATTCAATTAGATTAGTTCCAAGTATTTAATATTTAATTAAAAATTCTTTTCTTTCTAAATTGTGCAAGCAGGCCTTAAATTTAAAGGAAGCATTTGAGATATTTTTGAAGTATCTCGTTGAAATTTCTATTGATTCCTTTAAGAAGAATGAACACTAAAGCAACTGAAAAGGGGAGAGGAACTGAAGCAAAGAAATAGGTGGTATCCAGGGGAAAAAATGACAGGTTGAAAGGAAAAAACAAATGAGTAAGCAAAGTAGAAAAAAGACAACAAATATTTAAGTCACTTTCCATGTCGGCGTATATTTTAAATGAAATTGTTCTGCAGTTCTTGCAACATACTGTCTGCAGGGAAATTTGAATTACTTAGCAACAAAGCAGCTCGGGTGAGAGCACACTGCAATGAGCTTTTGTTTACACTTTCCCTCTCCAGCCATCGCCCGGCTGGCGGCGCTGGGCAGAGCCGCGCATGGGCGGCCTCGGCCCGCGATGGAGCTGGGAGCGGCCTGAGGGAGAGCGGGAGCGGCCCCGGCCCGCGATGGAGCCGGGAGCGGCCTGAGGGGGAGCGGGAGCGGCCTGAGGGAGAGCGGGAGCGGCCTGAGGGGGAGGGGGAGCGGGAGCGGTCCCGGCCCGAGGGGGAGCCGGGGGCGGCCCTGGCCCGCGATGGAGCAGCCGCCCCTGTCCCCTGCAGCCCCGGCCTCGGGCTGCTCATCTGTGCGCCTCCGCGGGGTTTTCACAGTCCTTTCACCGACCGTACAGCCACACAGCTGGAGAGGGGGCTCTCAAAATGTGGTGCCGCGGCTGGGCAGCAGGAAAGAACCATTAGGGTTAAACGAGTGGAGAATTTGAGAGATACAATGAGGCTGGGGTTTTTTGTTTTGCTTTGTTCGTGTTTGGGTTTTTTCTGTTTTGTTTTGGTTTTTTAAGGCGACCCTAAGACAACAAATACAGTAGGAACAAATTACTCTCTTGAGGGAAAGAACATTATTGTTTTCTTGAGTATAGAGCGTGTTGTATTTTCATATTTTTCAGAATCACATGTAACTGCTATTTCTGTAGCAGCAAATCCTCACCTTCTGCATGCTCCTAGAGCTAGCCAATAGGGAGAAAGCTTGAGGAAAATAGGGTAAATAGACAAAAACTAATCATCCTCTTCCTGAAGTCTGTTGCCAGCCACACACAGATGATTTTTCCAGGTTTTTGTGTTGGTTGAGGGTTTTTGTTTGGGGGTTGGTTTTTTTGGGGGGTTGGGTTTTTTTTGTTTGTTTTGCTTTGTTTTTGTGGGTTTTGGGGGTTTTTTGGTTGGTTTTTTTTTTGTTTTGTTTTGTGTTTTTGATTAATAAAATACAGAGCTTTGTGCAGATAATTCTTGTTGATGAACATCCTGTGAAATTTTTAAAGGCAAGATCTAAACATTTGCTCAGATCAGCCTGGCAAAAAAATTAGGTGAATGATGAGCCAGAAATTTAAATTTTATTCAAAATCTTTTTTAAGCCAGCATTTTAATTGAAGTTAAAAAATTATAAAGGGTCAATAAAAAATAGCTTTTCGTTGCAATAATATACATTCACATAACTAATTTTGAAAGCAAAATTATATCTATATATCTGTCTGACAAGGAATTTGACCTGAATACTACACAGCATGCTAAAACTTTCTGCTTAATTTCAGTAGATTTGAAAAATAATAATTTAACCTGATATTCAGTTACTAAGAAGCACAGTTGTCAGCCAAATAAGCAGATAAGAAAGCTGCTTTTTTTAATTCTTGGTTTTATTCCCCATCTGTAAAATGGATATCATGGGTTTTTTTCAGAGAAAATTCTATGAGGTTTAATTTATAAATTGCTCCACCTCATATTCCTCTGACAGTCCCTGTCAATTGACCTGACAACAGTCAGTCTGATCCCGCTGGGGGAGGTGGAGCTGCCTCCTCATAGGATGTAGAGGACACTGGTTAGATCTTCCCTTTGTTTGTATGAGTTCAGGGGTTTTATGTCACGTAGGTGTTACCAGTGAGCTGCAGGCAGTGTTTGGTTCTGGATTGTCTGGGGAAGCTGGAACTCTGCTTCCTGGCTGAGTACTCCCTGCTACAGGGAATCATTGATGTAACATTGATCTGAATTCCCAGAGACAAGCTCAGGGCTCTGGTACATGAGCACTGTTGTATTAGGTGCCATAGACTCACCAGGTGATTTGGGTTGCAAATGAGGTAGGCTGGACAGACTGTGAATGAGACTGAATTTATGCTTGAACTCAGTATATGTTCCCACCTTACCTCTGTAGTTTATTCTAGATGTGTGAAATGCTGATCTCCTGATTCTGACATGGGGTTTGATTTTAACTGCAAAGTGTTTACATTATCATAGATCAGTGTTTTGTTTGTTTGTTTTTTTAATGCAGGGATCCATCCTGTTCCGAAGTTTCATCTCTTGCACACTCACTTGCAAAGGTACCAAAACTATCCTGGTTAAATTCTTTTCTAGCATTTTTTCAAAAGTGTAATGACATGTGTTTTTGAGGCTGCACTGGGACATGGGTGCCAAGCCAAGGGAAAAATATTAGAACATAAGTAATTTTTTGCTTTCTTCCCTCCCTCACCTGTATAATACTAAAGGCAAGCACTAGTGTCTTCTAGATATTAAACAAGTAGTCAGAGTAACTGAATTTAGAAAATATAATGGAAAAATGAGATTAGGAACCATCTCAATAGTCACTAACTACAATTTATATTGAAACTTTCATGAGGTGAGCTGAAGCTTCTAAAATACCATCTGCAGTTATTTATCAGAATACAGTAGAAAACTCTCTAATTTTTAAAGAATATTTGGGTGAAAGTAACAGAAATATTGTTAAATCTTCCTTCAATGGGGACTTGATAAGATTAAAATAATGCATAAAATACCATATTTTTGAAGGTATGATGACAGTCCAATAATTAATATCTTGCACAAACCAGAGCCTTGCTTGTGCATAGATTTATTATGAGTATGTGTGGAAAAACTCCCACAAGCCAGTGACTGTTGGGTGTATTACAATTAGGGCATATAGACATAAAAGTTGCAAGTAAAGATGAGTGCAAATAAAATTGAGAAGTCATTTTGAAAGCATACTTTGAAAACTATCCTTGAATATGGGTGAATGAAGAAGAAAAAAAAACATGAAAAAATTGGAAAAAAAATTTCAATAATAATAATAATACCCCACTAATTTCTGAAAAAACTTTTAGGTAGAAAACAAGAAGAAATTTCCTTCTGTGCCCACAGCTCAGAACAGACCATACTCTGCAAGTAAGGGAAAAAGATCAACTTCAAGGTATATCAAACAGCTCATTTGGCTTGTCATGAAATCTTTTAGTTGCTATTTTTGTCTATCAAGTTATTTTATAGATGTATGGTTTTATATTTATACAAATAAATGCATCAGACTTCTGTTCCTCCACAATCAGCTCCACCATGTGGCTGTCTCTGTTTACTTGCACCAAAATTATCCGTGGACATACGTGATTAATATTGCAGCAATTGCAATGTTGCTTTCTGCTTTGGCACATCTCAAGGCTGACAGCTGAATTCTGTAAATTCCTTCAGTGAAAGGAGGCCCAATGAGCAAAACCAGAGCACCTGAGGCAGCCTGGGCCAGCACACTTGGGTGCTGCAGCCTGATTTGTGATCAGACTGGTGCTGGGAGACATGAGGCCTTGAAGGGCTTCCTCTGTTGTAGTGAATCTCGGGCTCACAGGACAAGAAGATTGGTAATACAACACAGCTTGCAGGGGCTCCCAGCTGGGAGGGTTCAGCTCTATAGGGAGCAAATTTGAGGTTGTAAAACCAAGAAATGGAGATCTGGACAAAGGGAGAAGAGTTGAAAAATCCATAAGATCCTGGGAGCAAATTAGAAGTGCCATGAATTATGGCATAATACCAAAATAGTATGAAAATTGTCTGCAAGGTGGCAGGACATGGAACTGACAGAGGCCGAGGTTGTCTTACAGGAATTGGGAATCCCTGGAGACTCTTCAGACCTCCCTTGGGCAGTTCAGGGGAGATGCTGGCGCTGGCACCCCATCATGNAAGTTAAAAAATTATAAAGGGTCAATAAAAAATAGCTTTTCGTTGCAATAATATACATTCACATAACTAATTTTGAAAGCAAAATTATATCTATATATCTGTCTGACAAGGAATTTGACCTGAATACTACACAGCATGCTAAAACTTTCTGCTTAATTTCAGTAGATTTGAAAAATAATAATTTAACCTGATATTCAGTTACTAAGAAGCACAGTTGTCAGCCAAATAAGCAGATAAGAAAGCTGCTTTTTTTAATTCTTGGTTTTATTCCCCATCTGTAAAATGGATATCATGGGTTTTTTTCAGAGAAAATTCTATGAGGTTTAATTTATAAATTGCTCCACCTCATATTCCTCTGACAGTCCCTGTCAATTGACCTGACAACAGTCAGTCTGATCCCGCTGGGGGAGGTGGAGCTGCCTCCTCATAGGATGTAGAGGACACTGGTTAGATCTTCCCTTTGTTTGTATGAGTTCAGGGGTTTTATGTCACGTAGGTGTTACCAGTGAGCTGCAGGCAGTGTTTGGTTCTGGATTGTCTGGGGAAGCTGGAACTCTGCTTCCTGGCTGAGTACTCCCTGCTACAGGGAATCATTGATGTAACATTGATCTGAATTCCCAGAGACAAGCTCAGGGCTCTGGTACATGAGCACTGTTGTATTAGGTGCCATAGACTCACCAGGTGATTTGGGTTGCAAATGAGGTAGGCTGGACAGACTGTGAATGAGACTGAATTTATGCTTGAACTCAGTATATGTTCCCACCTTACCTCTGTAGTTTATTCTAGATGTGTGAAATGCTGATCTCCTGATTCTGACATGGGGTTTGATTTTAACTGCAAAGTGTTTACAT
>VXBB01022893.1:275097-295045 GCA_013399915.1 Illadopsis cleaveri
AAAATTATCCGTGGACATATGTGATTAATATTGCAGCAATTGCAATGTTACTTTCTACTTTGGCACATCTCAAGGCTGACAGCTGAATTCTGTAAATTCCTTCAGTGAAAGGAGGCCCAATGAGCAAAACCAGAGCACCTGAGGCAGCCTGGGCCAGCACACTTGGGTGCTGCAGCCTGATTTGTGATCAGACTGGTGCTGGGAGACATGAGGCCTTGAAGGGCTTCCTCTGTTGTAGTGAATCTCGGGCTCACAGGACAAGAAGATTGGTAATACAACACAGCTTGCAGGGGCTCCCAGCTGGGAGGGTTCAGCTCTATAGGGAGCAAATTTGAGGTTGTAAAACCAAGAAATGGAGATCTGGACAAAGGGAGAAGAGTTGAAAAATCCATAAGATCCTGGGAGCAAATTAGAAGTGCCATGAATTATGGCATAATACCAAAATAGGATGAAAATTGTCTGCAAGGTGGCAGGACATGGAAATTACAGAGGTTTTCTTACAGGAGTTGGGAATCCCTGGAGACTCTTCAGACCTCCCTTGGGCAGTTCAGGGGAGGCTGTCATGCTGGCACCCCATCATGAGGTTTGGAGGTGGAATTGTGCAGATACAGAGGCTGTGGGGCAATCCAAAAGTTGTAGGAGAAAGCTGGGAGCTAGGAGGAGTTTGGAGGCTGGAATGAGGATTTATTGGAATAAGAACTTAGGAGCTTCAGATCCTGTGAGAACTAAGATCACCTTTCCATGGGAGCAAGCTGAGGAGACACCCTGTGTAGGTGATGTGTTACCCTGAGTGTTGGTTTTATGAAAATATTGATATGCATCTTCTAGGATCAGTGAAGTTTCCTAGGCTGAGCATAATGATGCAGAAATTGTCCTAAGGTAGGAATACAGCCAGGGGCAAACAGAGTTCTACAAGATAATGTGGTGGGGAGTGGAAAGAGCAGAAATTACAACAGAGGGTAGAGGATCACTCCAGGACAGTACCCAAAGCCAGTAGAACATTCCTCTCCTTCTTTGCTTTACTCTTACTTAGTTATGGATTTGTCAGATGAGAAGACAATGCCAGAATCTTCTCAGTTGCAAATGGTTTCTCTGCCTTCTACATTATACTATGTAAAATCCTGTAATTATTCATGTGGGATGTGGTAAATATATCTTACAGAAAGCAAATGAGAAATTGCCATCGATGCATCTTTCACATGAATGCAGGTAATGAAATTGCATTAGGTAAATAACTACACTCTTAAAAATAGCAAATACAAAAAATATTTTACAAGAATATGATGTATTATAAATTTAAAATCTAGGGTTTTCATTTTTTTAGTTCAAAAATAAGAAACATGGAAGTACAGAGTGCTGATGGTGTTGCAGTACTGGAAGATTGCATAGGTTTTTCTTTAACAAAAACAATAAGCAAAGTTGAAGAAAAACTAAAGAAAGGAGTCTTACCAGACTGTCAAGATGATGATATTATTCCAAGGGTTGGAAATGAAATGGGAGCAGGTAAGTTTCCTTCCGTGGTTAGTACCTTTATTCTTTCTTCATGTCTGATAGAAATGGGTTTTCCTGGGCAGAGAAAAAAGGAGTTTCTGTAAAAATTACAGGGAAAATTCTAAAGCCCTTAACTTAAAGGAAAAGGGAAAGAAGATTTTTCCTCTTTACATAGTCCTAGAGGAAGATCAGGTCACATATGAATGATTATGTGGAAAAGTGAACTTTTATCTTCTTTCTACCTTCCTAGCGTGGTATTTGGATGGTTACATATGTTGAATAAGTGCATAACATTTGATTCATTTCACTGGGGAAACACAAGTACAGGATACTAAGCTTGTATTTCCAAAAAGATGAGCTCCAGTCTTTGCACAGACCCTGCCTTAAGAGGCAAAAGCCTTTCCTCAGACCAGTGCAGTGGATCTCAGCAAGTGGCTGAAACCAGGTAATGTTTCAGCTACAGTGCTTGAATTAGAATCCTCCAGATATTTTCCCACTCCAAATGGTGTGTTTATGTCTGTCCTAGAAACAGAACAGGGGAAGGATTGCAGCATTTGCTAACGAGGCTAAAGGCATGACACACATTGTGGTTTTGGCTCTGGTGTGATAAAAGTGAGTTTGTGTGGTTCCTTACAATACTAAAGTGAGCATGAAGTCAGAGATTCGCTGCAGTAGCTGGAAGTGCCTGAGCCCTCTCCTTTTGATCTAACAGCTTGATGTCAACAAGCGTGCCAACACAGAAATAGCTTGGTTTCTAACCTCATGTAATTCTATGCACATCTTCTGTTACCAAGTCTCCCATAACAGATCCTCAGATAACTTTTAAAGTTTTCTTCCTGAACCAAAAAGAAATTGCTTTGGCTGTCATTGGAAACTTACACCAAATTAATTCAAGGGAACTCAAGAGTTATTACTGGTACCTTGTAATCAGGCACCAAAGGCATGTGTTGGAGTATTGAGGATTGTTTCTGTAACTTTAATGATGAAATAAAAATCCTCTGGATTGATTTTTGCATTTTGAATTTGATGTTGACTGTTTCGAACGCTCTGAATGCCTCCTTAATGTGGTAAATAAGCTATTGCAGAGCATTCCAGCAGTGTCAGACTCTCAGAACACTTAGGGTGTTCCCAGGGAAGCAGGCACAGGTGCTAAGCAGGCCCTGTTACAGAGGGGGCTCAGTAATGGATTTCTTAGGCCTGTGTGCCTGTGCCCAGCTATTTAGGCCAATGTGCTGCTGAGGTTCCGTAGCATTTTCCTTTCCATGAGCTTCTTGCAGCACTCTTCCTGGAATTGGGTTCCCTGTCTTTATTCCATGGTCACAGATTACCACAGTACAGCCATTTTTCTGCCAACACAGTAGCTTAGACATTTTAGGCTGGGACTGGTTTTGGGGGTTATAATTCAACTCTGCAGTAACTCTGTGCAATGACAGAAGCACACAGACTTAGAGAAGGCTGAACATGAAGTTCTATTTTTATCTAATATACCCTTACACACAGGAGTAAAATACCTGAATGTATTTTTGCACGTCACATTAATCTTCATCTTATCTCAAGATTTCAAGAAATTGGTTCTTTCTTGTAGGGTTTTAGAGTCTCTCTAATGTCCTTTTCTTGTTTACCAGTCTCTAAATCATTGGTTACTTTATAACCTAAGACCATCCTATGAAGTGATACCCCCCTTTTCAGCCTCATAAGGTGATTAAACTTGACCAGTTGGGAAGCTACATGTTTAATTATCTTTACCCCTTGTCAGAATTCAGATTATTTGGATCATGGGCATCCCCCAAGACTAATCTGGTTCTAGCTGTGGACTTGCATTTTCACAAGTTTTATTACTAAGTGCTCTTAATGACACACAGTTGAATAAGACAGAAGCTGTCTGTGGAGTAACAGCTGAGTAAAAGAGGAAACAAAATGGTAAAAAGAACCAGTTTTTACAGGCAGTGGTATAGCCCTAGAGGAATCTGTCATGGAGCTTACATTGATAGCTGGTAAATTTGTCTATGAAACAATGATTTTAGAGTAATTAAAACTGATGCTGAAGTATTGCAAAAGAATCTCATGGTACTGAGTGAGGTGAGGAGCACAAGTTTATGTTCTGTATTAGAGTGCAAAGTAACACTGACAGAAAACACCAGAAGCTTTCCAATCCCACCTACTACACAACTCCACTTAAACCTACTACTGAGCTGGACTTACCTTAATTAGCGATAACTAAATAATCTCCAAAAGCATAAGCTTATTTCCTGTTCACAGTGGAGAAGGCAGTGAATTTTTAGAAATCCTTTAGAAGATAGCAGAAAACAGAATATTGTACTGTTACCATTATGCTATGATATAATTGATGTTACCCCATCTTGGGAATGGCACAGTTCTGCACACCCCATCTCAAATCCAGGATGCAGAACTAGCAAAGATACATGTTCAGAGTGTACAGTGCAGTGAGAAGTGTAGAACAGCTTGAATTTGAATCTTCACTTTGAAAACAAAACAGTTAAAGGCAATATGAAAGTTCTGTAATGAAAACAGTAATGGTAAAGGGAAAGCTGTCTTTCTCTAATGCAAATACTAGTAAATGCCACATTAAATTGGATTTAAAGTGAGCTACACAAAGTGTTTCTCTTTCACATAAAGCATAATTAAATGAGCCAGCTCATTGCCACAGGATGTGGCCAATGCCGAACTACAATATGTTTTATGAAGAAGATCAAATAACTTAATAATATAGAAGTACCTGAAAGGGGAATAAACAGGAAGGTTTCATTATGGTCTCCATCTTGGTAGCTACTGGTTACCAGAAACTAGCAAGGATATAACAGGAGGAATAAATGTCAGCCTGTATCTTACTGTTTCATGGTGTTTTCCTAAATTGTATTTATTATTGGCCTCTGCAGAGTTACAGCTTAAGCTGCAATTGATGAGGGAAGGTGGGTGAAATTAAACAAATTCCTGTTACAGCAAATGAACACATGTACCCATCCATTTCTCCACTCTTAGCTCTAGATCCTTCTCCTTCCCTTTATTCTTTACCTCTTGTAACAGCATGGTATGATGCAAGTTTTCAGTAAGTTTCAATTTTGAGCATTATGAGTCTTACATTTTAAAGATGTCAAGTTCAGTAATTAAAAGGAAAAAATCTATACAAAGCTTTGTCTAAGAATGAGAAACCTGCAAACACTTTTTTAGAAATCTGAGGTTTTATTTGCCTATTTCTCTTCAATAATTATAAACAACGTAATGTGGTTTTAAATACAAGAAGATGAAAGTGAGTTCTTGCATCAGTTTTAGTTCCTTTCTGCATTGAATAATGAGTACTTGTGTATATTAAATGTAACTTTCTATGTTCACAGAAGCTCAAATCAGACTTCTTAAGGCAAAGTTACGTGTGACACAGGAAGACCTGGCAAATGTGGTGTTTGAATGCAGGAAAAAGGTAAGAGATTAATTTTTTAATCTAGAAATGGAATAGGTTTCTCTTTAACAAATAATCCCAAACCAGAATTCTCTCAATTTTCTTTTTCAAGTTTTAAGAATTAAAGTTCTATTTTTTAAAATACCGCATGGATTTACAGTCAGGGGTGGTAATTTCTGTGTAAGTGTGATCTTGGGCTAAAAGCTTGTAAAATGTACTTAGTGGAAAATAATTTGGGGCAGGAAAGAACCACTGGGAATGAAGACATGCTCCAGCCACTGTCATGCTGCAAAGTCTCAAACCATCACTGCTGGGAAGGCGAGCAGAGCCTGAGAAAAAGGAGGAAGAAACAGTAGCAGTGAAATGCAGATTGTGGAGTACAGAGAGAAGGGGAGTGGTGCCCAGAGCCAGCTGCTGGGATGAGATGGATGTTTAGGCTAGAATGAGAAATAGAACAGCTGGAGAAATAGAAAATCTTGAGAGATACAGTCAGGTGCTTTTGGTGTCATCAGTGGATCAAAGTGTGGAAAGAGCTTCCATTTGAAGTGGAATATTGTAATCAAAACAGAGTTTAGGCTTTCTCTGTTCTCAAGAGTACAATTGATGCAGAGGACAATGTTTGGAATGACATACTTGGGCAGATCAGAGTGAACTTAGAGCATTGTGAAGCTGCACTGATAATTCAGTGTTACAATGTACAAGTGAGTTTTATGATCTGCACTGCCTGGCAGTGTATTTTTAAAGTGATGCTCAAACAGCTCTTGAACTGTAAAAACTTTAGTAGTTCATATCTGTCTGCCAGAGAGATCACATGCTTATTCATGTCTTTGTAATCAAGCAAGGGTTTTGAACTAACTTTCCATTTTACATAACTGGATTATTTTTAGTGGTGGTCTCTTAACTTCAGAATGCTTTTTTCCACCTATTCCTCAAGCCCAAATGTGATGATTACATTAAGGATATATGGCAAAACACCTATATATTTTCTTACAAGCTTTCAATTTAGCATTAAGGAGCAGGATGATAGTAAATGAAGTTTTTGAGATAAGTACATGAACAAAATCTTTAGAAGTAATTAGATTTTGATTTTTTTATCTATATTTTATTTTTATCAACACAGGTGCTTCTGCATTTCAATACTTCTATGCTGTGATCAGAAGAAAGTTGGTACATTCGATTTTAAAGACATTTTCATTTTCAAATCAAATATAATTTTGTCAGTAGCTATTGAACTTCATCATTCCATGCCAAAATCACTACAGAGTTCAGTTACTGTAGCAGATGACAGAAGACAACCTTGTACTTATTCTTGTCCTGCTCCCTTAGCACTTTGTATGTAAATGTATCATTTTGGGTTCTAGTTTTTCTGGTGTGAAAATAACTTTATTACATTCAGAAGGTCACAAAAATTTCATTTTGGCAAAGCCTTGAGATAGATTCTAGGTTTGGTTCCAATTCACAGTTCAATTGTTACAAGGAAGCAGTAAATCTGTTTAAATTTAAAGAGGTGGGAGTTTCTGAGGTGCACAAAGTCATGAGAAGCTTAGGATAAAGCACACAGATTTCCCAGGTGGGAAGCTTGTATTCCAAGGGACTGAGAGAACAGCAGAGAGAGACTTTTTTCACAGAAATTCCATTTCTATATGTGCCTTGGTTCCTTTTCTTAAAGAAAAACAGGGCATATACCTCTGAAATAATCCACATTAGTATTCACTTACAATGTTTGAAAGGTTAGAAAAGAAAAATGCCTTGAATTATAATGCTTAATGTGGGATGTAATTGCCAGTAGGTCATGAATCTAAGACAGGACTCACTTCATGTTAAGAGAATCTTAAATTTGAATACTTGATGTATCCTGGTTCATTAGCTTGCTTTTAAGTCAAAACCAGATAATCTCCTAAAACATAATGGAGTGGTTTATCAGTAATTATATTCTCTTCTTTTCCCCATAATTTTTCATAATACGTGCATTTAGCTATTCTCACAAAAATACCACAAAATATCTATGTGCCACCATTATTCATACAATTCTGTAACATTGTGATTATTTTCAAAACCTTTGAGCCATGAGAAATGTTTTACATACTGCTACAAGACAGTTTCAAGCAAAAGACTGCAGAAGATGAAATGAGAAAAGTGTTACTGGTTTTTCAAGTATTATCTTGGTAAAATGGTGTTTTGTTTTCTTACTCTTACATCTTGCTACTTCTAAATCTACAGCACGTACATTCTTACTGTCTTTCATTTACAAGACATTATTACTGCATTACCCTCCTGCTTCCTTGCAATAATTCAGTTGGGTTTTTTTGCTAATTGCTGCCATATAGGATGATGAAAATCAGAATTTAGAAACTCGGCTTAAAGATACTGAAGAAGAAAACACGAGACTGCAACGAACAATCAGCCTGCAGCAGTCTCAGACTGAGAAGTACAAAATGTTGTCACAAGAAGCAAACAAAAAAAACGAAGGGTTACAACAAGAGGTCACTGCACTAGAAAAGGTATGGCAGATATTAGTCTTATTTATCTCAAAAAAGGGAAAAAACCCACATCAAATTACCCTCTGTTGCCTGATGGATTGATAGAGCCATGTCCAAAGATCTGATTAGTGTTTCAATGTCTGTTAATTTATAAATTGTATTTTTAAATGGCATATTTTTTTTTTAAAGGAAGAAATAATACATTTTCCTAACTGCTTTTCTTCTGCGTCTACAATTATATATTTCTGTGGTTTAAAATTCAATTCCTATGTAAAAGACACACAAGAGACAGAACTACCTTTTCAGAAACCGCTGTCAAATTTTAAAAGGAATCCTGAAAAGCACAAGGAAATTCCATTTGCTGCGTTTTAATTATAATTCTTAAAAAATTGCTTCTGTAAATCCTATTGTAAGCTGCAGAACCTAGTGAACACTTTTTCCAAAGCACCTGCAGCTTATCACAGCATCTTGTGCAGGCAAAGGAAGGGATGTGTGTTGTTGGAAGAGCAGGCACTGCAGCATGGCTGAGCCATGGCTGCACACACAGCTTGCTTTGTTTGCAACTTCATCTTAAGGGCAGCATGTGTTTTTCTTTAATTACTCAGAGCTAGAGAGGTTGACTTCAAAACCATACATATAGTGTTGGGTAGTACATGTAACAACCAGGAGAATGTTTCAGTTAAAAAACTGGGGAAAACAGAACACAGCTCAGCCCATCAAAGTCCCATACTTCCATTAAATCATAGCATGGATTTGTGTGGCCATGCCTGTTTTGTAGTTCTGGCATTTTAAAACTAACATGGTCTTTGTGATTTTTTTGTGCAGATACTTGGAGGTTTTAAATTCCCTTATACTGATTGTGATTCTGTGAGGAAAAATATTCAGTACTAGTTTTCTGTATAGCTGAGAGAGCACAAATGAAATTTTGGGGTTTTCATTGCTTTTTCTGTTGTTGCAATGCAGATGATGGTAGACCTAAGGTGTGATACATGCCTCCCCAAACTCCTTAGATTATCAAGTTTTTGTAAGTCCTTTAATTGCCCAGGTGCTTTTTATATGTGCCCAGGCAAAGATTCTCACCTGCTTGTCACAGTTTACCTGAAATATGGTAACTACTTTGTTATTTTTACATTTTATTCTTTTGATATTCAGTCTCTTTAGACATAACTGCTGCAGCACCCCCCTAAGGCAGTAACTGATGCGCCCAAAAATTTCCATCTTTTTCTTTCCAGTATTTCAATTGTTTTCTATCTAGGTGATCTAATAAGTGCTGTCACCTCTCTCATCTCTTTGTCACCACTGGTCTACAAGAACATTCCTTCCTTTGTGTTGTCTCCCACTTGTTCAGCCTGCTATAATGTTAAATAGTGGTCTGGGAAACACCAAAGTTGTGCTCTTACTCTTTTTAAGCTTTTGTGCAGGGGTTTATCACTTGCCTTGAAGAAAGGCTTGATGCTAAGTACACCTTCTCTCAAAACTGTTTTTTGGGGAGGTGTTGCAGAGCTTCCTAAAGATAGCAGTGCTGCCTACGCTGCTGCTGGGAGGATGGAAGGCCTGGTGAGGGTTACTCATGGGCCAGCACAGCCCCTGCTGCTACTCAAGTGCCTCAGCCATGGCAGAACAGTGGAGAAAATCCAGACACTGAAATGGGATGCAATTTTAAAGCACAGTAGTTTATCCTCTCCCCTCTTAGACAAACATCATATGAGAAAACTAATCCAGCTTCGATTTAAAGTATTGAAGAAATGGCAGAAACCTTGCCTAGTTACAAAATAAAACGTTTATTTCAGGCATTTTTAAGATTAAAAACTTGGAGTTGAATATATTTAACAATATACCCTCACTGGATGACTTGCAAAAAAGGTCCTTGATAAGGTATTATGTGTGACAGTAAATGTCAAAAATCCCTAAGAGAATTCTTAGAATTCTTTCATTAAATCACCTGATTAGCTGATAAGTAATTTGCATTGCATGTAGACTGCTTTTTTTTGGTCATTAAATGCTTGAAAGACTATATTCCAAAGCTTTTCATATTAATGCAGAATAAAATACATTGCAGGAAAGATGTAATAGTCTCTATTCCCAGCTCCATCATCTTGATACCAGACAAAGAGGTCAATTAGTTTGTATTTCTTGGATAAATGATGTGGAAGTCTTGAGTAACCACCACAGAACAGGTGTGGAATTGAGCAAATAGAACAATTACTCAGAAATGAGGCAGTCTGAGGGCTGCCTCATTATCAGTAAGCCCCCTCTCTACCTTGATTTGGTTAGAAGAATCTTCCTGTGCCTGTTACTAAAAATTTGATACTTTAAAGTCTTATTTCTTTTTCATAAAACACAAGATGTGCTCTTTCCGCCAGAATTGTTTATTTCTTTTACTTTGTATGTTATCTATATTCCCTGATCTTTAGTCTCATTATTCTGCTCCTCAGCTTGGTCTCTTTATTTCCCCACTTCCAGCATTATGAAATACTGTCAGAATCAACTGCTTTGATTGTTGCCTTAACACTCGATGAACTATTTTCTGCTAGATGAAATAGTTACTACCCTCAGCCATCTTCAGTAGGCTGCTTGACCTTCTTGGTGGTAATTGCAAGTAGTAATCTCTGGGGCAAAGAGGTGAAAGGAGCAGGTGGGAAGAAGCAGCTGGGAACAAGCCACCATTCCAAAATCTGCTACAGAGCAGACATAGTGATATTTTTTTCTTTTTCTGACTGATCATACAAAGTTTTTCAGTCAATCCTGTGGTCAGCTTCACAATTACTCCAAGAGAAGCTTAAAAAAGATAAAGATGAGAAAGATCCTTTTTCAACATTTCACAGGAGAAGGGGATGTTTTAACAGTAGAATTGTCTTTGAGACAGATTCTATCTGCAGGCCATAGAAGTTCACAGACTCTTCAGCTTTCAAGGGTGAGCCTTTTAGTGTGTTGTTGATACAGGATTCATTAGAACACCACCAATCTATTTCATTATTCATGATGTTTTTATTGGGTTTGTCCTCTGCTTCTTAAATAGGAATTGGAGAATCTAAAGCGTGCCCAAAAGCAGGCTGCAGCCACTCAGAGTGCAACAGAGGTTCGTTTAAACAGAGCCTTGGAAGAAGTGGAAAAGTATAAAGTGGAGCTGAATAAACTGAAGCAAAGCAACAAGGTACTATGGCTCAGGAAAACAATTTCCAATCTGTAATCACTCAGTAATCAGAGATAAAAAGCTTGATGGGCTTTGGAGGCCTTGTATCTCTTACAGGCAGCCCCAAAATTAACTTGGAGCAAGTCACAAAAGGCCTCAATGTTATCTTGGAGGATACTACTGCAACCTCTGCAGGAAGAAGAAATGGACAGAATGAAGTGAAAGCCTTTGTGATTTTCCTCATTTGTGTGAAAATAAGACATGTTTAGAAAGAGGGAGAAGTACACATACACACCTAATACAGACAAAGGCAAACCACAGCTCTTATTGCCAAAATTTTCTTTTCTTTTTTAAGTTTTAATGTGGGAGTATTTTGATTAATTCCATTTCTTTTCAGAAGTGTCATGTGTGGCTGTTTGTCATTTCCTTATGTAATGCCAGGTTTCATTGGTTAAAGCACCATTTTCATAATTAATATATTTCTCCTTTTCTTCCCTTGGTAGGATGTAGCTAACCAAGAACTCAAAACCATTGAAGAATTAAAAACAGAAAACAAGAAACTGCAGAAACAAAAAGGAGAGCTAATTACAGGTTTTAAAAAGCAATTAAAGTTAATTGATATTTTGAAGAGACAAAAGGTAAGGAGCAGACTGTGGATGTATTTCAGTTAACAACCTGTAGCTAAATGTGTCTGTGTCCAGTAAAGTAATCCTGAAAACTGTGAGTTTACATGGAAGGAAATTAACATGAGAGGACTGTATACTAAGAGAGATTGCCCAAATCAAATGATTTTCCACTTACTAGTTCCATCACACTTTTCACTTAAAATACTTAGGATGTGTGCAGTCATTTCCAGCAGTTTTCCTTCTGAGGCTGCATGAGACATGTAGAGCTATGGGCTGGACAGGACCTTAACACAGAGTGGGTCACCTCCAATTGCTTACCCTGCTGAATCTCATGGGATTCATTTTGGGATGGAGTCAATGCACTTTTTGCACTCTCAAATCAAAGCTGTAAGACAGCTAAAGCAAGCAATGTATGGTGGCTTGTTGAGCAGAACCCTCTTTACGAAGGGCCAGCCTTAGAGATAAGAAAGTAGAACATTTTATTTACCCTTTGAGTACTCAGTGATCACCAGACATTTAGTAAACACTTTGGAAGCTGTTTAGCCCCTAGAGGAAGAATAGTTGTGTATGAAGTGGCAACTTCAGGGTGCAAAATACACACACTTATCCTAAGAACTGTGAATTGCAATATGAAACTACACCCTTGCATGTGGAGTACCTCCCCAACACAGGGCAAAGGAGGACAGGTGAGTGGAATAAGAGGAAGTGGGGCTGCCTATGTATTCCAGTGCAAGAGAATTTTTCTGGCAGTAACAGGATGCAGAGGACATCCTGGGGATTCATCTAACAGCAACAGTGCTAGCTTAGCCTTCAGCTGGCCCTTCCAGCTCTGCAAGTTTGAGGATGAAAACTACACAGCATTCACTCAAAATATGTTCTTCCAGATGAGGTGGTTTGTTGTCCTCTGGAAAATGAATTCACTGAAATGGGTGTCACAGAGCAGCATTTCTGTTTGACTGGGAACCAAACCCATGGTCTCAGACAAATGTCACAAACTGCATTAAATACATTTTTAAACAATTACAAATGCTGCATCACAACTGCAGATAGGAGAGAAAGGCACTTACCTTTTCTTACAAAAAATGTTACTCACAGAAGAAGGATGCTGTGAGTTGTCCTTTTTGAAGAGACTGACTGGCGAAACATGGAAGAGACTGGGGCTAACCCTGCCCCTTGCAGCTTCTGGCAGAAGGCAGTGGGGAAGGGCAGCTGAAGCTCACATGTGCTCAGTATTCACAATCAGTGGAAGGGCTTCAAATCTGTTTCAAACAGGCCTTTTGTTGAATGAATTAGAAAAACCTGATTTAGGCTATTTGTGTAGTATTTGTGTGGCAGGTTCAGATGCACAGAGCAGACAGAGCCTGAAGAATGATAGAGGGAAAATATTCCCCAAAGACATTAAATATCAGGAGTAGGATGATTTGCTATGTAAGAGCTTTAATGTTAAATTGTATATTGATCAGCTTGAAAGAACGTGGACCAGTTTTCTTACATGTGTTCTTCAGAAGTCACAAGAGTTGTCAGATTTTCAGGAATTTCTGTGCTTTATTAAAACCCATAAAATATCCCAGTTAGCCAGGATTTTGTATTGGTCATTCACACTATTTTACCTTCTACTCTTTTTTTTTTTTTTTAGATGCACATTGAAGCTGCCAAGATGCTTTCTTTTACTGAAGAGGAATTCATGAAAGCTCTTGAGTGGGGAAATTATTGTTCCCATTAAATGACTTCTGTTTGAAGGATGAGTCAGATGGTACATTATTTTGAGACTGTATATGAGTCCTTGTTAATAGTTAATAACTGTATATCCCACTGAACTGATTTTGTTGATTTTGCTTATATTTAAATAGTTTAACTTTTGTAAGCCTGATAGCTTCTGTTGTAATGTCATATGAAACACAGATTTCTACTCCATTGTCAGGCCAAAGTGCCCATTCTGTAAGGAGCAGAGAAGCACAGACCATGCAAGGACTATTCCACCAAGTGAACTTTGTTATCAGTTTACTCTGTTCTAGCATTTAAAACTGTACCTTACCTATGGTAATATTCAGTCCAAGGAAGTCAGGATTTAGTCACAGAAAATTCCTTGTTGCAACAGAAATAAACTAACCAGTGATCCAGTTGAGAAGAAAATGTCATGTCCTTTTTAAAACACGTGGTTGGAAAATTGGCCTTGTCTGTTCTCTGTAACAGATCTCCCCTCAAAGCTAGCTGGTCTGGCATCTAATTTAAGCACCAACAGCTCTTTTATAGAAATGACCATAACTTGTTTTAGCCATTACATCTCAGCCCCTGGCTGACATAACCATACATGAGACTTGCTCCTCATCGCCCAGACTCCACAGTCCCATGGGAGCTGTATTGTGTAAAACTGTTCCTTCAGTCAAGGTGAAAGTATTAAACCTTTCCCTGGCCATCAGCTGCTTCTTTGGGATACAGGCAGGAGCAATGATTCCATACTCACAGGTGCTCTACAAGCATTACATCTTTAAAAATTTCGTTAGTCATTATTGTAATCAATAACTAGAAAACATTCAGGGTAGATGAGCTGAGCCTATTGTGTGTACATTAATGAACAGGAGCAATACAAGCCTCTGCTGCTTGCATGAACCTCTGCCAGATCTCAGCTATTTCAATGGATTCCTCCCTCAGAGTAAGTGAGTAAGAACATGGGACAAAAAAAAAAGTCAGTTTATGCACTAAAAGAAAGGTACAAACATTAGTTCTGACCTCAGAATGACACAACATCTCTGCTTAGATCCTACCAGTGAAGTACCTCAGACCTACCTCATGGAGATGAGACACACCACATTTGGATGAGGATTGTAGTAGTGTAATGCCAGTACAGCCACATCTTCCCTGAACTAGTGCATTAGGAGAATCCTTTAGTCCAGACTGGAATACACATGCCAGGTGAGGTTTCTGCTGTGTTGCTGAAGAAAACATTTCTAACACTACTACATGACTAACTGAGAATAATTGAGAACTCCAGAACAGTTTATTGGTGAAAAATGCAAGTGGAGCACACACTTGTATAAAACTAACTGCTCATCTGTTTAGAACTCTGGTTTTAAAATGAAGGCTTTTAATGCTATAAAAAAGGAATTCCTCGTGTTAAAAGCAAATGGAAGTTTTCACTGAGAATGAGCTGACACCTAGTGGCAAAGCAGGAGCTGAGCTGGGGGAAGGTTCAGCTCTCTTCTGAAAGTTCATTACCTCTTCTCTGCTGGTAAGCCAACCTGAAATCTTCTCCAAGCATATTAATGTCGTTTTCATCTTTGATTATTCCCTGCATTAACGGGAAAGAAACATCAGAAGGTAAAACAAAGTAGAGAGATTATTATGGATCTCTGAAATTTTCTATGGAAGAAAATACAGTAACCATAATACTGTTACATTACCTTTAAAGCAAGCCTGAGAACTGTCACAAAACCTGAACAGGTGAGTTACAAAGCAGTGCTAACCCAGAGCCCCCCTTTTGTTCTGCCAAAAGACAACATTTAGCTGCATTCTCTTGCTCACAGGAGTGATTACAGTCAGTGCAGCACTGGAGCAGGTTTAGTAAAATCAAGCAACTGCAGTGAAAAGAGGCCCTGGCTGGGCTGGGGCTCTGTCTCCACCTTTACCTGTGTTGGAATTACCTCATATAAAGAGATAACTTGTGAAATCAAGTAATGCTGGGCAACTTAATCAAAAAACACATAAACTTACTCGAGGAAGATAACCCAGCAATTTCCATGCATGCTCTTTCAAGAGTTTCTGCCTCTCTTCTTCAATAATTGCACGGATACTTTCTTGTCTCCTCTTTTCTAACTCTCTTTCTTCAAGTTCACGCTCCTACAATAAACAAGTTTTCCTAAGTTCTGTTTCAGCTCTGTGAACATTTGTTTCCACCACTCTCCACAACAGCATAAAGAGAAAAAATTTTAGTGGAGTAAATTTTGAACATCTACTTACTAATTTCTGGTCACAGGAAATTCTCTTGAAAAGGATGGAAAAGTGTATGTAAAACCCCACAAAGCATTGTTTAAACAATACCTGTCTGGCAACTGGAAGACAATCTCAGACAAAAGAGAAAACTGAATGGCAAGTCATGGGGTGAGTCTGTTATCCAAGTGTTTGGTGTCAGAAGCCCTTCTGAAGGCAGACAATGTTCAGTTCTGGTGGCTTTTTGGCTCTCAAGTGAGTTAAGTCTGTTCCAGCCCTACTGCTCTAATCCAGGAAAAGGAGCAATAGGTATGAATTCTCACATTGGTGACTGGAAATTGCAATTCACGCTACACAGGTGATTTATACCTTACAGGGTATACAAACAGGTCTGAAAACAGCTGTATGGGATTCCATGTCTTGCTTACACCTTTTCTTCCTCAGATCTCAATAAAAGAGACAACCTCAAAGCAAGGCTAGGCCTTCCCCTCCTCACACATCATTATCAGTGCAGCTGACCAGGGATGTGGAACAGGACAGCAGTTGTGCTGCTGATCTCATGGCTCCTGAACAGCTATTTGCAGGACACAGCTACACAGGGGGCAGGGATGTTGTTTACCCCAATCTCTTGAGCTACAAAAAAAGTTTGTTCTTAAAATACTTTCTTCTTGTCAGACACCAAAACAAAGTCTTGGTTTCCTCCACTATTCTCTGCAATTCCCATCACCTTTCCCTAACACCACCAGCATTATCCCCTGGGATAGCACAAGTATTCCCACATTAAACACTGTGCTCAAACCAAAGGTACATGTTCAGCTCTTACTTTCTCTGCAAGGCACTGCTTGCGACGCTCCTCGAGGATTTTCTGCACGGCCACTTTGTGCTCCAGCTGTTTCATTCTCCGTTTCTGCGCGTTCAGCTGCTCAATGCGATCGTCCTCGGCCAGCTTGGCCAGAATCTGCTGCCTCAGAGCTTCCTCCTCTTCCCTCAGGGCTTGTTGTGCTGCTGCCTTCAGAGCAAAGTGCTCTTCATATGTTTGCCTTAAGTCTAGGCGCTGCCTTATTCTCTTTTCAATTTCTGCCTGTAAAGGAGATTTAGTCAAATGCAGTATTACTGAACATACTATGAAACATACCCAGCAGCAGCAGCCAATCTACTCTGTTTGGAATAAATTTACTATAGCTCTTAACTTCTAGCATAACTAACTGGAGCAAACATTCTGTATCTGACAGTGCTCTCCAGTATTAATCAGCTTGGCATATGTCACAAGATTCTCAAAATTAAGTCCAAAAGCAAAGGGGATGTTTTTTCCCACTATGATGAAGGGAATCAACAAGACAGTCATCCTGAACAACACTCTAAAAATAGCAGTGTGTGCTATCTCAACCTATGTTACATTTTGTTTGTCACCCACAGCAAGGTAAGACAAGTGTGGCCAGACCAATAGGAAATAGACACAAAGAAAAAAAGCAATTAATTGAACTGCTTAGCTTAAACCTAAACTTGAAAGTTACTGGTATTCTCCTTCCCAATATAAATAAATAAATATATAAATGGGGCCATAAGTGTATTCAAAACCTTCACTTGTCTTCCTGGTTGAAATGAAAACTTAAATACATTAGGAACAGAAAAGGAAACTCAAAGTACAAGATTTTCCCTCCAAAACCTAAGCTAATGTACAAACTGCCTGTCTGATTGTGAACATTTAGGAAATAGATTTGAAAATAAATACTTTGTGCTAGAACATAGCTGGAAATCCCAAAGTCATAAACAACATTGCAGACTTAGAAATCCAGTGTGGAAAAAAACCCCTTCATGTACCTGCCAGCACTTACCATCTCCTTCTTCCTTTCCATTGCTTCCTGTTCTTCCAGATACAGATCTTGGCGGATTTGTTCCTGTTCTTTACGCCTCTGTTCTTCTCTTTCCATGGTCTTTGCAAGCTATTACAAGAAGGAAAGGCCTCTAAATGAAAGACATAAACATACAACAATTTTTTCTACAGTTTCAAATTTTGATACCATGTTTTGAACTCTCTGTTTTTTCTCCTCCATGTCTCGAACTTTAGCCATCCAATCATCTTCTCTTTGTCGTTGCATGTTGGCAAACTCCATAATTTTCCTATTTTCTTCTTCCATCTCTTCCTGTTTCCTTTTCCTCCAGAGAGCTTGTTCTTTTATAAACTCTTCAATATATGTCTGAGTTTCTCGCATTTTATCTAACTTCCGTTGTTTTTCCCTGTAGAAGATGGAAAAAAAATGTTCAAATAATTATTTAACATACTGCAGAGTAACATTTAATCAACCAGATGCTCACCATTAACAACATATTCCTGAGACTAAGATTAAAATGCTCTCCTCAACCACTCAGGTAGAAACTAGATAGCTAAATTGAAAATACTCAGGAATAAACTGCCCCAAGAAGGGAATCTCATGTCTAACAGCTTTCTGGAAGACAGACTGTACACAAAAGTACTCACTGCTGCTGCATTTTATACACGCCCCATCAAAGAGAAAGAAGAGAAGAAAGCCCAAAAGCACCACAACCCCTAAACTTTTTATTTACACTAAACTCTCCCCACACACACAATACCCTGCCCTCAGAAACCTCCTTCCCTGTTCCTAAGACATGCAAACAAAGCATCTGGTGGCAAGGCAGGGACACAAGGTGAGGCAGAAGTGTGTAATATACTGTTGTGCCCAGCATGATGGGCCCAATGGAAGCCCATCCAAAAGCTGGATTTCATATTTAGGGAACAAGGACATGAGACTGACTGACATTCTGAAGTTTCAACAGGAAAATTCATGCAAGTCAGTCTCTTGTTAGTAAAATGTACCAAAGAAAACTAAAATCAACCTTAGTCTATATGGAATAGGTATATAGAAATTAGCTTTCCATGCAGAATTATATGAGTTGCTTTGTTTTAAATAATAAACACTAAAAATTCAAAATAACTAACATTTGATCTTCTTCATAGATCTTTTTCACAATTTCATCAATCATGAGTTTCTCTCTTAGAAACTCTTCATAAGCCTCTTGCTTCTTCTTCTCCTGTTCTTCAACCTGCTTGTCCAGTTCTTGATGGTACATTTTCTTCTCCTCGTTTCGCTTCAGTTCTGCAGACATTTCTTCTTTCAGATACCTGTCATACTCTTCCTTCATCTCTTGGGCTACTTCATCCTCCCATTTCTAGGAGGGAAAAGGAAACACAAGATTCCTTTTCACTCCCACTACTACAACTTGTAATGAAAAAATAAACAGTATGAAAAGGAATTCTGCAGCATTAGCAGAAATGAACGTCTTCCACCTCAATCTATAAATACAGAGCCTTAACACACTTAATAGCTTAATCCAGTCAGCAGAACCCTTGAAGGGCACCCTCAAGATCTGACCAACTTGAGGAGCACTAAAAATACTTAAAAGAACAAAGTATTGAGCATTTAAGCACAGGTGGAACTCACTCACATCAGCACAACGACTGGAATGAGGCTGGGCTACAGAGAACACCCTCACTGAGCACATTGCTGTACAGCAACTGCCTGCACTCCACTCTCTATAAAGCATTAACAGCATAAGAATCACCTGCCTGATCACCAGTATCTTTCTGTACATAAATACAAACTTGCAAGTCTTTTTGAAGTTACCCAGAACACTGTTTAACAGCAGTAACATTGTTTTCAACAACTAGACCCTGAGGTAAGGATTCACCACTGTAAACACTTACTGTACAAAGAGTATCATAGTTTTGACTTGGATAAATATTACAAAACCAGTAAAATAACAACTATAGCCAGTCATACAGCTAATTCAATCACTACTCCTTCAATTGCAATGGCAAAGTAAAACTTTTTCTTATAGCTAGTTATTATTGGTTAATTAATCCTTCATAATACAAAATGTATTTTCAGTAACACTGAATGCTTGAACAATATTTTAGATAAAAAAGGTTGAAGGAAAAATCTTCTGCACAATCCATACAAAGAGCTATGGGACTCAGGTGCTGGGATACACAAATTACCATTTTCTCATCGTATATAGCTTTTTTTTCAGCAATCTGTGCAGCTCGTTCTTTATTCATATAAGCAGAGTTCAGCTTTCTTTCTAACTCTCGAAGTTCAAGACTGGAGGGGAAAAACAAATTATCCTATTACAAGGGGGCAGGTATCTAGGAGAAGAAATTAAGATTCCATCACTATTCAAACACAGTATTTTTCATCAGGGCAACCCTGATGAAAAATATTGCTCTAGTTAAAGGGCAGAAAAAGAAAAAATCCATTTAAAACAAGAGTAACCTATATTTCTACATGTGCTATCAACAGTTCTGCATACTTCACTTCTAACTGTATAAGCACAGGTACACATACATACACATGAATGCTCACAGATATGCCCAAGTGTACATATACATATATTCAAAATGAAAATTTTGTGGATCAACGTTTTTTAATGACAAAATTTGCTTAGAACTAACTTTTTATTATACTTTGATCTCAAAATAACTTTTCCTTCTGAGTCATCTGCACTCCTGCGACAGCTTTCCCAAATTTTGATAACAGCAGCAGCCAATTTGATACAGCCGGGAAATTTCTGAATTACCTGTTTGCTCGGACTTGTTGCCTGATCTTCTCATCTTTCATTTTCTCGAGGTCCCGCCTCGCCAGCTCAGCCGCCAGCTTTTGCCCTCGCTCCAGCTGCAGCGCTCTCTGCTTTCTGTTCTCTTCTGCCTGATCGGAACAAACAATTTCCCTACCAACTCTCGCACATGCACATTTGGGAGAACGCAAGGAGACCGCGCAGTCAAGCAAGACCACACAGGTCAGTAAATGATTGTTAATAGGGAAAGCTTTTGACAGCCAAAGGTAAAGCCGGGCGAACA
>VXBB01022893.1:298898-358719 GCA_013399915.1 Illadopsis cleaveri
GGGATAAGAACACTTATTATTTTAAATCTTTTACAAATTTTCCCAAATTGGAGGAATTCTTTCTGAAGCTTTGGTTATTCTCTATCCTTTTAATGAGAAAAGTGTTTTCCCACAACACTCGGGGAAGGGAGGAATAAGCTACAGGAGACCATGTCTTTAAAAGGATACAAGCAGAGAGAGATGAGACAGAAAAAGATCATAAGTGTTCCCTAATTCTTTGCAAGTGGTGTTACCACTATACTTCTATTTTCAACATTAGGCAAGGAAACAAGTAAATGTCAAACTCTGCTCCCATCCCTCAGTGATTCCAAGGCACTGACACAAAGAAGGAACCTTTTAACCACTCTGGCACAGCAGTGACTTTGAGGGCTCAAAGTTTGGAGGTGGCAGGACTGGGGGGATAAAGATGCAAAAGATATTTTTGATGTCCCTTCTCCTCAGTAAACAGATATGTGCCTCAGTGAAAATAAATGGAATTTTCTTTCTTACTAAACAAAAGAACAAAATAAAGTCCTTGGCCTTCACTTCAGGAAATAAGAGCAAATAACCTTGAGATGTAAAATGTCATCTTCACTCACATGACATCCTCCTTTTGGAACAACCCTCTAAAAGGAGAATACAAACATAGCTTGAGTCAGTCTCCAGGACAGCAAGGCACTCCTACAGAGAAGTGGGAGTAAAAATGCTTGAACAAAATATATACCAGAGACCAACGGGTCAGTTCACAAAGTTATATTTAAAATTAAGAGGTGGCTTGTATTTGCATGTAAACTATTTGTTAGCAGTGTATCTTTCACAGAAGAGACAGAACACAGGACTAACACCCTGAAAGTTTCCCAATGGAAAAATATTTTGAGGTTTCCAGTCCTTGGAGCCTCACTGTTCTTTTATTTCCTATACATTTCACATTTGCTGAAGTGTGCTTAAAATACAAAGAAGAAAAAAAATGTAATCAGAGAATTCTTTTGTCCTCAATACTTTATGGCAGTTTGTGCTCAGAAACTCTTACCTTTAATGTCCTGATTGTTTTCCCCAACATAAATTAAGCCACAGGGACAGCTCAGTAAACTGTGCCTGCAGATTTCCAAAGGAAGGTAAATAACCTTCCAGCACACAGTCACTCTATGTAGAGAACAAGGAGGGGAAAATAACTCAGGAACTCCACAGAAACACCCAGTATGCCCTTGCCTTGTTCTTCAGTTAAATGGAATAGGGAAGAGATGGAAAACAATTGTTTCCCTCAACTTAGATGCAACTGCTGGTTTTATCTCTTCATGAGGGCACCCCCAGGAAGGGCAGGCTGCTGTCCTACAGCTTGGGCATCTTCACGTTTTTTGTTCCCTCCCTTTGCATCCAGCCAGAAGTTTCCCTTGTTCAGTTTGTAACCAGTGCTGCTCTCTGGCCCCCGGGCACTGAGTGCACCTCCCTGCTGGTTCTCTGCTCCCCTGCACCTGGCCAGGCATTTCTGTGCCAGGCCCTCTTAGCACATCCTGTTCTCCTCCTCAGCAAGGTCACCTCAGTCGGGTGCTCCTCCTCCACCTGAGAGGGCAGCACCTGTTTGTGCTGTGTGGTCACAGCAGGTCACTGCTCCCTGGAGGGGTCCCCCTCGTACCTTCTTTTTTGGGGAGAAATCAAGCACTGTGCTGAAAACAGACCTGCCTTCTCCTCATGTCAAAAAGCAGAGCTCCTTGATGGCACTGATTAATTTCTCAGTTAAAGACCTAAGAATTTCACACTTGCAGAGCAGAGTTCAGTCCAGGCAGAGTTGCTCTGCTCTTCTAAAGAAGGAAAATAAAATTACACTGTTTCAGCAACCAGCTATGTCAGCTATTTCTATTTCTTAGAAATCCAGTGTGTTTGTATTTAAGTTTTCTTTCCATTACATAGCTTATGAAGTTTTTAGAATAACAGATAATGAAATATCTACCTTCCTGTAGTATGGAAAGGAATGAGTCCCAGCTGCATTAACTGCTATCAAACTCTTCTTCCATACAGCATTTCTTCCTGCAGCAGCCAAGTTACTGCTATTAAGTCAGTGCTCATTTCTTTTTCCTAAGAGCATTAAACCCTCCTAGAGCCTGAAAAGCTTTAGGTAATCAGCAGCCAACTGTACAAATGTGGAGTTAAACCCAGCAGCCCTTTCTCAGGGTTAACACAGAATCAATAAATGAGTCAGTTCTTAAACTCAGAATCAGCACCCACTGATGAACTCCTGACAGCAGAGGTGAAGACTGCTGAGGAATGCTAATGCTAAAAACAATGAAATGGAGCATTAAAGGGAAAAAGTTGGTTCCCTGTATTTAGCAGTTTCAGTTGAAGGTGATCCAGGAACACAGAGCAGAAAAGGTCATTAAATGAAAATGGTGAAGCCACTTTGCAGGTTTACCTCTTTTCTAGGGCATTTTACCAGATGATCATAACATGAGACAGTGACAAATGCATTCCAGCTGAGATAAGATGTGGGTCATGCTGACTTTGCAACATTATAAACCACTATTGGGGATAACACAGCTTCTCTGTGAGGTAATTTACCTTCTTTGGATGAAAAGATAAATGTGAATTAACAGGGAAGAGACTGAAACATCTGAGCTGTGCTATTGATCTGCTAAGGACCTAGATAAGTCACAGAGAAACTAATGCTTGCTTTGCTTGAGGTTAGTGATGGATGGGATAGCAGATTTAACAGCTATGGGGCTATCACTGTCAACAAAGTCTTAGCACTAATTTATTTTTTTTTAAATTATCCTGCAGTAGTAGGGAAAATGGCCCATAGCAGCAGTAGGCAGAAGCAATCTTTTACTCATGACATTATGGATTCTAAAGTAAAATATTACAAGGAACAAAAATACTCAGTGCTTCAAATGTGTTTAAAAAAACACATCTGTTTCTGATAAGACAAATGTGGGTTTAATAAATATTTAGTTGTAGGACTCCATTTTCTGAGGGGAGCATACCAGGCTTTCTGCTTCACCTCTAAGAAATTTTTTAAAATACCTGGTCCAGGGACAGCAAATATAGATCTTCTGCAAAGAATGTTGTAAAACACTGCTATAATGACAGTTCTGAGTTTTGCAGAAAACCTTTATCCACTTACCTATCATAACCAATGAAAGAGAACAGAGATCATAAGTTCAAGCAAAAGGACTGTGTCCTTACTTAGGAAAGTGAATGGAAATGCTTTTTAGTAGAGAATCTAAAGGTTTATGAGTATGAAAGTTTTGTTTGTAAGAGGTTTTTAAAAACATATCTGAGATTTTGACATGGGACCTCTGATACAAGTATTTGTGAAAAAGGGCCCTTCAAGATAACAAGTTTCATTTGTAGCTTTTAGTTTGAAAGATTAGATTTTTTCCTGTTCTAGCCTATCTTTGTATTTTCTGTGAGGGGCATAGAGGAGGCATTTGAGTAACCAGCCTGCAAGCTGGTCTGCTGAAGTGCCCAACTGAATGGGTAGAGGGAAAACTAAAACCAGCCATGGCCTCCACCCAGTGATCATCCCCCCAGCTGATTTTGGCTGTCATCAAGCACTGAACATGGTTTCCTTTTCAGCATTTTGTATGCAATGCCATCAGAACAGACACCTCTGGAAGGAAGATTTGTAATTTCCAAGGTTGAATGACTTGGAAGTCCAGGCTATTAAGTACTAAGCATTACTACTCTTCCCATAGCAGCACCCATAGAAAAGTATTCACTGAGCAAAAGGGAGAGATGGCAAAACCTTCCTGGGGACTGCCCACCCCCTGGAAGCACCAAGTCCAGGTGTTGGCATCTGTTCTAACTTGAGTGCAGCCTTGAAAGCACCAAGAAATGTACTTAGAAGAAAGCAGAGCCCATTTCATTCTTGCAAGATACCACCAAACACAATTAATTCCAAAGAGTTCAGTTCAGCTTTTGTGAATAATTAAAAAGCTGAGGAGCTCCAAAGGGGAGCTTAGCAAAGAGCAGAATACTAAGAAAAAAGATGTCATTTGCCAACAACAGATTAATCCATAGCCATAACCTCAAGCCAACCAACGGAAAGGGCAACTGAAGGGCAATAACAGAAAACAAACTTCAGTCCCAGAAAGGGCTGAGAGCAAGGTGAAAGTCGTTCTGCTGCCTGCATCCATCCCTTACACTGCCATCTCCTCCTGCCCAGCAGCCTCGGCACAGATCGTGATGAGCCTCAGGCTGGTGGAGGCTCTGCTTCCCTGCCTCACACAGGGATGTGTCTGCAGGACTCCTGGGGCATGTTTAGTAAAATCACTGATGTTTTATTCAAGAGCTTTTAGAGAGGAAAAGAGTGCACAGTGGTTACTGATACATTTTGTTGCTGCTAAAACAGCAATTTTTTGCTCCAACAACAAAATTCCTCAGTGAAGCAGTGAACTGGCTCTGCATTGCTGTGGGCCAGACAAAGCCCACAGATTTCTGTCTGTGAAATGCTCCTGCTAGTGTTACCCATGGGCTTTGTTGTGCATCAGTCCCTGTGTCTGCTTCCAGAAGTGCTCCTGTAAGCCAAGCTCATTGGCAGTACCAAGATGATCACAGAGCTGGTACAGAGGCACCGGCTGATTCTGGTTTCAGAGCTCCTGCAGGAAAGCAGGGTCCTTCTCCATGTCTGCACTGAGATGAGGGAGAAAGTTGTCTTGTTTCATTGAGAAAATTTCAGGTCACCATATAGAACTGTTAAAAAAATAAGAAAGACAAGATTATAGAAGAATTTCCACCAGTGAGCAACATTTGCTTTCCCCTTGGTATCTTTAGACAAGCTGCTTTCTTGGAATCAGAAAACCGTGTTACACACACGTACAGTAAGGAGTAACTATAGAATTGGGCTGTGTGCTTATGCCTTGCACAATAAGGAACCTAGTTTTGTCTCTAGTTGTATCTCTAGAATTTAGAAATCAAACCTAATGTAATTTGCTACAGCTGGACACCACCTGCAGGGTACTGTTTAAGTACTCTGAACATTACGTACTTATCTTTTAAATATTGATAATGCCATTTTTCATTTGTGTGACATGAAGTCCCACAGGGAATAATTATGCTAATAAACCTTAATGATTCCTGCAAATAAATGATCAAACAAAATTGCTACTGTTGATTTATATTAATGGATGCCTTTAGGAGAAGGTTTGTCAGGATGTGCTGCTTCTTGAATCCCAATTCATCTTATTTAGCAGAAGAATGTACATAGTTTGTAAAACAGATTAAGTGTTTAAAATATAATGCGTTCATGCAGTTTCTGCAGTTTCATAACACTCAAGGACTATTACCTTGCCTTATGGCAAATCTTCATTAAAGGCTTCTTTATACACAACCTTTGTCAGTCCTTTTTTGCCCTCCTTTTGTCCCCTATGGCTGAAAAAGTCCTCCTTCAGAAGATCTCTGACTTAACCTTTGTGTCACTCACACAAGGATCAGTGATCACTGTGCTGTCCTAACAGATGAACACCACTGCTGAACAACTTGGCTTTTACTCTAATTAGTCCAGAAACATTCTTGGTGCTTTAATAAGGGCACACAACCTGAAACTGGGTGACCTACAGAATTTTACAAGGTATGTTAAGATGAGCAGTTTCTACTTTTTCTCTACTGTCAGATATGCTGGAAATTCTCATTCCCAACCACCCATACTTTTGAAATTTTAACCAAGTTCAATTGGAAAACATTTTACATGGGCTTACCCTTTAGATAGTATGAATGTTTGAAAGCAATACCCATGGACTGTTAGCTTTAGTTTATAAATAACCATTTCCTGACTCCAAATCTATTCAGATGTATACTAGAGCAATACAACTGTAGTTCAAGAACCTCATTTTAGTATTTTCAGAGGAATTATCCCTACCCTCTCTGATCTCCATTACCTGTTTAGTATTTTCTTCCCATCCCACACATGTCTGTACTACCAAGTACTCTTTTGGGCACTCCTAATTCCTCAATTTTTCCTCTTGTTGTGAGGCATTTTTCAGGGCTTGCCTCACTTCATTTACATGTGAGTATTATTACTTCTCTTCCTTCTCTGTCCGTGGGTTTGGAATGACATCTCTCATCAGATTTCTCCAGGATCCAAGAGCTCTGTTGAGACCTGATTTCTGCAGACAGAAGCACCAAAAAATATGACTAACACAGTATCTCTGTTAAATGAGATTTTTCATTGCTCGTCCAACACAGAAATTTTTTTTTTAAACTGCCTCATCTCTTCTTTGCAGGTTGTTTAAATGTATTGGTGGTCAGGTGAATCCCATTGCACATGATGTCTAGTGGCTTGTTTTTTTATTTGAAATCCAGTCACTTCTTATTCTCACACCATCTGGCCAGGCATGTCTGCTTTTATATACTGTAGATATTCTAATTTAAGCTACTTGATCCTTTACAGTCAGTTTATGCATTTTAGTTAAAATGTATTTACAGTTAGATGATGAAACATTCACTTACACCTTTTTTATCTATGTAAACTGAGATTCCAAATGGATGTCACTATCAATTTGCTAGGAACACATACACATTCCTCAGTGCTTATACAGTGGATTAATTCTGGTTTAATACTCATTCATTTTTATCCTGTGTCTTCTCAATAATTCATGTAAGTCATGTTTATTGACTTTCAAGCTACCACTGCAGCAGGACTCTTCACTGGCAGGGGCATAAAACAAAATCACTTTTATCTAGACTGCACGATTCACTTTCTAAATATTTTCCTCTTTTTAAAACTGACTTGAAAGGAACAGTTCATTCTTATCTGCTTGTTATGCTAGTTTTCTGAAGGACTATACATTTTTATTTTATTTCTAGTGGGGAGGGGCTTTCTTCTTCTGAATTTCAGTATTTTGCTATTCAGTATTTGAAAAACTTATTCTCTCTGCTTTCCAGGCAGGAAATATCCACCTTGCTTGGCTTAGCAAGTCCTGGCAAAGCTCCTGTTACTGTGCACACAGCCTAAGGGGGGAAAGGTCCCAGCCAGGCCAGACTGAGGTGTAGAAGGGAGTCCCCCTGTGCAAATCCTTCTCTGGACACCTTGAGCTGGAGGACAGAAGCCTGAGTCCCTGCAGCAGTTTGTCTTCAACTGAAAGCAAGAAAACAACCAACCAATAATAATCAAAATGTGCCTTCAAAGTGGGATGTGAGAATGTAGATTATAGAGTGATATAGATCTTAAATAATAGATAATACTAAATAGCCAGTAATTTTGGATGTAGAAGATCCACCTTCCATGCCCTCAACTGCATCAGATAGAGAATTTGTCCTGTTTTTCCTCCAGAAGCCATGAAAAAAAAAAAAAGATGATTTTCATCCCAAAATATATGGAAACTCTACCTAAATAGTGATTTTCTGGCCAGCCCTGGTCAGCCATGAATGTTAAGAATGTTATATAACATATGATAAATATCATATATATATATGATAAATGAATGCTATATTTATATGCTCTACTAAGCTGTATTTTATTTTATCTAAGATTTGAACAGTTTAAACTGATCTGAGTAAAACCTGAAAAAAATCCTAGACATTTGTTGACATTTATTTTCTAAATAATATTGCTGGAAACTATAATTCAGCAAGAAAATAGGCAGAGCTTAGAAGCAAATGATACAATAATAATGCTAAACATGAGGTTAGTCATACTGTAAGGCAAAGCTCTGTAATGAACTCAAAATGAAGGATGGCAGAAACATAACAAATAGACAAGAATAACAATGCCTGTACACAACAAATACCAAACCACACGTTTTTGTGTCATCTCTACCTACAAACAAAAAATGTTTACTGTGGATTCTTTTTTCTGCTCTGCAGATTTCATTTACACAAAGTTCTGAACCTGTTCCAGTTGGTAATCTTCTAAGTGTAAGGAGATGCAGTAACTAAGATGCTTAAATGTAAAGCCATGAAATAACATGACATTCATGACATACACCCAAGCTTTTCTGTAGGTCTCTTTCAGGTACCTTTTTAATTGTTGATACCTGGAAACAGCAACACTTTTTAAATAGGTCAAGTAAGTTTTAACCTTAATAAATTAGAGAATTAACATATTTATAGCATTCCATAACATTGTTCAGGTGGAGGAGCTGTCTCTCATATCCCTTTTCAGGACTGACAGAGGAAAAGAAGGGTCTCCCTGGGCCACATTTTGGGGCATGGTGCCCAGGGAGTGAAGGTGACAGTGTGCAAACACTGATTTCCCAAGGAACAGAGAGGGAAAATGAGCTTTGGCACCTGTTTGCATCAGACTGTGTCCAGCCCTAGGAGAGGATTCTGGCCTGGAGAGAGCTCTTCTACTGGCACAAATGAGAACCTGAAACAGCACAGCAGAACCACATTCCTGGACACCACCCTCTACACCCTCAATCGTGACTCCAGCTGTGTGAGGTCACCTGGGCTCAGGCTTTGTACCCACCTGTTTTTCTCCCAGTAACATCACAGGCACTTGTCCCTGGAGCTGGGAGCAGAGGCTGCACTGACTGCAGCTGTCTGAATGCAGTGCTGCCCAGGCCTGCCTGAAAATGACCAAAGGGACTATTTTCCTACAGAGCATATCTTTAAAATTCACTATTAGAAGACACTAAAATACACTCTAGGCCTTGGCTTAATTTAAGCATTTGCTGTACCCTGGTCTTCCTTTAACAGAAGTGCCTTGTTTCCCTGGATAAGTTTCTGTATGACTCACCATTTCCATAACCTCAGCCTCACATTCATGAATGCACCAAGGCAATTGAATATTTATCAGATTTTGGAGTTTTTTTCCTGAAAGATTTGCATTTAAATAAATGACAACAAAAGAGAGCTGAAAAGAGTCTTCCAGAACTCCCCCACATTACCTCTTTCAACTTTTGTACCATCACTGCAGTCATTGTCTACCAATTCTTCCCAGGCAGACAGAGAATATATTACTGTTGCAAAAAGCAAGATGCAGTTTAGGAACAATTACTGCAAAATTTAACTTCCTCAGCAAAATCTTTTTCTATCCTCTCCCTAGGTGATAGCCACTCTTCTCACAAGAGAGTCTTCTGGCAGCATTCCCTCCCCATTTTTGGTGCAAATGCCACCAATGAGGACCTGCCACTCTCTTTGGTGCCAAGAGAACTGAGATGTTTCTGTTGGACTGGCTCCAACAAGGGTGAAAATCAGAGCTTCTGCATGTTCCTTCAAGCAACAAAAAAGAAGCACCAAGATCTCGCCTGCCTACTCTTTGCAAAGGCTTTTCCTTTCCCACAGGCAACCCTGCAACACCAGCCATCCACAGAGCAGTGAATAAGCTCAAGACCAGAGACATGGAGACTTGTGCTGCCAGTGGAAATGGCTGCTGAGGACTCAGAGCTGTGTGGAAAAGCTTGGAATCCATTTTCCCTTCACTCTCACCCAGTAATGCAGAGAAAGGGAAGATGAAAGTGAAGGAGAAAAAAAAAATATTTAAAAAGTGATTTGAAAAAAAAAGGCAGTTTTGAGAGCTTGAAGCTGCCTCTGAGGGTCTGCAAAACAGAGACAACCTCTGCTAAACATCCACTAACCTCAGAGCAACAACTGAGCTCATCTTCCCATCCCTACCACTGCCCAAACTCCACAGAGAAACAAACAGGAGCAACCTGAGCCTCCTTCTCCCCTCCCCACGTCCCACCTGAGGAGACCTCAGGTAAAGATGGACCAGAGGCATTTGGGTGTGTGATACTACATACTGTCATACTTATAAACATTTCAAAGGCAGCTTTTGCAAGGGATTTTTTGGCCTTGCTGTTACCATGATGTGGTTAGAGGGTCAGGGACAGAGCAGCAATGACTCACAATGCCACAGCTGAAGGACAGGATGTCTGTAACAACCAGAAATCCCCTCCCTTTGCTCGTCATTTTACCAGTCCTAATGTACTTGCAGCTGCTAAACTGCACTGCAAGGATATTGAATTTGTACAGCTCCTCCATGCTGGCAATTGCAGTAGGTATAGAAAGGTATCACAAAAGCACAGAGAAAGGTTGGATCTATTCAATTCCCAAGGGGGCACTATGAGAAAGTTCAGCAGCTTCCAGACCATCACACTGCATTTGTTCTGGTGGCAAGTGCTAACACTGAGGGTTTTCACCCTGTATATTTACTGGAACTAATCCATACCTTTATAAACTCAGAGTAATTTCTATCCTGAGGAACAGAGTCTCCTCATTCTAAATCCTCTTTAATGATCACGCCTACCCCATTCCACTGAGACTGTTCACAGGGAAGAGGCTCTAATCTATTTAGCTCCACGAAGGGTTTCTCTCTGACACGTGCTCTCCTAATAGACCATTTATCAGGATGAAGGGTGATCCCCAGAGAGAGCAGACAGCAGGACTGGCCTAGCCTGAGTGACAGTCTGTCCAGCAGAGATTGACTTTAATGAAGCACAGAATAAACAGGAAGATTAAGAGAGTGCAAAAAGCAGTGACAAGTTTTGAGTCCACCTGGGCAGCTCACTGTGCAGCACAGATCTGTCACTGAGTTATAAATGTTATGTATCTGTTGGTTGCTAAGGATCAAACACAGCAATCCCACACACATTACAAGAGAGAGCTTTCCCCTTGGTTCTCACCCTTGAGGAAGGGTTCCTGCTTTAAGCCCAGAAACACAAGCTGAGGGTGGACTGAATGCTGCAGTTGTCTGGTCTGACCCTCTGCTCAGAGCTGGGCCAGTTTCCAGTATGTTGCTCAGGGATTTTCCTAGTAATTCATTTTCAGTTGACAATCTTTTGTAAATATTCATGATGGAGTTTGTTTCTCTGTGACAGAAATGTAGTGACAGTATGGCTGTATTGTATGGGATCCATCTTAGCAAAATTCACATCATAGCATCTCCCAAAATCTTGTTATTGACAATGGATAGAAGGCAGGTGTGCCTGCCAGTCAGAAACATCTACCTTAGGGTGAGATCATGTCAGCAGCTCTCTGCACTGCCTGCTAATGGAAACAGATCAACTCAGACACAGACATCTTTGGACAATGACTTGCATCCACAGACATCAGGCACATAGTCCTGAGATGTAGCCAAGGCTCATTTTTCATTGTGACAACTGTGACTCTTAGGCCAGACATTTCTTCAGCATCTTCAAACTTATTTCTTTTGTTGGACTTGGATAGAAATTCATAAATGGAGGCTGAAGCTACAAATGCAAAGTTTTTCACCTAGTAATAACAAGCCTCAAATGTGGACAGAATTCTTACTACTACACCACCTCACAGCTAGAAAAGCCCAGTTACAGTGTATTTATCTACTACCAGCAAGTAAATATCATGTTAAATCTTGTCTCTGGATGATCTGCTGGATGTAAAGACACCACTTTGGTAAAGCAAAGAAACCAATCATCTTTCTGCAGAAGCTAATCTTGAAAAGAACACACGTTACTAGCAAGATACTTTACTCCAAAAAACCTGGAGTTTGAGCTCTACTTTCTAGAGCAGAATTAAGTCACTATTAACTACTTTCAAATAGTTTTGCTCATGCAAGTCAAACTCTTTACTGAAATAAAGCAGAAGTTTCAAAACAGAAAAATAACTTCAATATACACTGTTGCTGCCAAATATCAGGACCACCTATAGTTTTTGACATAAAGTGGCTATATAAAATCAGCTTTCTAGATGTAGTTGTAGAGTTCACACTGTCTAGTTTACTTCCCTGTAAAAAGCCTGTTTTGTTTGTGCCAATATTCCCATCACATCCAGCCCAACAGACAATGGCTGCTCCACTGTATGGACTTCTGTATGTGTTTGTTTTTTTTAAAGCACAATACACAAGGTGTGAGCACAAGAAATGAAGCTGGATGTGAAACAAGCAGTACAAGAAGTGTTTCAGGATCCCCATCTGCCCATGCTGCAATTGTACACAGCCAACAGATGATGGCACCAAAATTCAGTCTGTTAGCAAATGCTACTTGGGGACTGACAAACTGCTTGGGCAAACACATCAATATAAATGTACTGAAATGTAGGTAATTTAAATTGCATAAAATAGACACAACTAAGGGGAGGATGCAATGCACCTTTTATAGTAAATCATCACTTTTCCCTGCTCCCTCTTTGCCCACATCTCGAAGACTTTGTCTTTCAAAGTATGTATAGTCACAGTCTGACTTCTGAGGGACACTCTGGACAGATATTCACATTAATGGCATATCATACCTTCAGCCTTTGCTGATCTTGTGCTACATACAGCAGTAAGAATGCTCTTAAAAGCACAGGATAACTACAGGATCAAATGCACAAGCAAGAATGTGAAGCTCAAGAATGTACTTCCAAATGCATAAACAATTGGGCTGTTAGCATTAAGTCACAAATGTCCTACCCCATCATAGATATTTCCAGGGGTTTCTTCAATCTTTCTCAGTCACTCTGGTTTAAACACCATCAGTCTTGGCCAGCACTTGAAAAACCATCTGGTACATAAATATTCATAAATTAATTTATGAGAAATACAGTCTCCCTTCACTGATTCTCAGGTAAACATCAGGTGCAGCTCTAAAGAAGCAGCAGCAGTACAGTTTTAAAGTGGCAAGAACTGTATATATGCTTTAAGATTTGACAACCTGATTAGCAATAGTATTTCTAATGCTGATTATTTCTTAAAGCAGGAAGGAGGCAGGTGTTGAATAGCTAAACAAAGTACAACAAACAAACACTTTGATGTTTAACAATTTACTAGGTTTAGGCATTCCAGAGGTTTAAGGGAAGCTATGTTGTTTAATCTATGAGAAGTGTTTTCTGTTTGCCATATGTTTGCAGAGCCATCATTAAAACTGTAATTTTATTATTGGAATGGGCCTCAAAAATATTATGTGCCAGCATTACCTCCTGGAATCAAAGGTCAGATCAGCATTTTGTTCATGGTATTAAGCATTGATATACCTCAAACAAGACAAAGAGGTCCATTAATTCTGGAAGGGCAAAACCCCATCAACTATACTTGTTAGAAGTATAATTAGTAGGTTGAATTCTACAGTCCATCATAATGCTAGTGGCCACATAGTTTTAAAGGGTAAAACTCACTGATATTTCACAAGGTATTTAAAATTTAAAAAATACTACCAAGCTTAATTATGGAATATAAAGAGTAAAACATTTTTTGACACCTGACACATTCATATGTCCTTGTTGCCAAAATGACTGCTTTGAAATTTGAAAGCTTAAAACTGCATCTTCTGTGTTTAGAGATGACTGTGAAAGCAATTTCTATAACCTGTCCATTTATCCCTGCTAGCTCATTCATTTACTGATAGGACTGTCATTTGTTGACAGACAGTAATGAAGGTATTAGTAGCTGGTTTATCCTGCTTTGTACATTTTATATATCTTTCCTCATTAAAGAATATTTTGACACATTAGAACAAGACAACATTATTCTTTATGCTTGATGCAGAGGTAGCATAATTTTACTAGTATGTGCCTATGTTAAAAAAGAGCAAAGATTTTTATTATTAGAAACTGTGCACTCTGCTTTTAAAATATGTCAGGAAAAGGCTTTAGATGAGGTGTCAAAATCTGGCTGTTCAAATATGCAAACATGACTTTTACACCACTGCAAATAATAACAAGATTCAAAATCTACCTTTGTTATTCATGCAAAGTATGTTGCAGGGATATTTTTTTTAATAACTCTGAAGTTGTCTGTACTGTTCCAAAGTAAATCTTCTGTTCTATATGACCAATGCTTCTCCCTATATTTTCAGTATTACACCTTGGTCACTTGCTCAGGAATAGCCTTGTAAATGAAAACACTGGAATGGAAATTAGGAAATACTTTGTTTCTACAAAAGATACTATATATTCTCTGCTTAATCTGATTTTCATAGAGGGTAAATTCTAGAAAGTTGCTTATTTTCCGTATTTCAGACTTGGATCCATTAAAATCCTTCCTTTCTCCAACCTCCCATGTCAACTTCTTACCGGACTTTTTGTTAACTAGGTAAGAAAAAAGTATACTATATTTATACCATGTATACTGGGTTGGGCTTCTGCATGCAGCTGTGAAGTGAAAAATTAGGGGGTTAGGATTAAAAGGCCAAAGTTGCACAGTTAAATTAGCAGTGTTAATTACCAGTTCCCTAAGCAGCTAAAATAAAAAGCCAGGGCAGACTAGGAGTGATTTTGTTGAGATGAAGTATTTTACATCTTTTCCCTGCATTACTTTTTTTTTCCTCACAAGACCATAGATCAGTTACTAAAGGACCAAAATCTATCCCTGGCTTTGTCAACATCTAAGTGATTAAGTACCACTTTATCACAAAAAGTGAGCCTTGACTGATGAGAAAGCAGCCTGCCTCACATACAGGCTGCAAAATCAAATATCATAGAATCACAGAATGGTTTGGGTAGGAAGGAACCTCATGGATCATCTCTCTCCAATCCCCTGTGTGGGCAGAACACCTTCCATCAGCCCAGGCTGCCCAAAGCCCCTCCAGGCTGGCCTGTGGCACTGACAGTGCTGCTGAGGGGCACAGCTCTGTCCTGGACTGTCAGCCACCCCTCCCTCAGCTTCACCAGCCACTGCACCTGAGCTGCTTTGAGTTCACTCATGTGCAAGCACAGGGCTGGCATCCTGAGCTGCCTGCACTGTACATGAACCAAGGCAGGTGAGACTGGCTCAACAGGAATCTCAATCAGACATCAGGTGAAAACACCCATTAGCACATCTACTTACACTTAATTTGCAGAACAAAGGCCCTGCAATTAGTAATCCTTAAAGCAATATAATACTAGCCCAATATCTGGCTAAACCGTCCAGGAAAACACAATTATCAAAGTCACAATCCCAACTAATATAAATCAGAAGAGAGGAACTGGAGGGTCAGGGGAGGAGCCTGTGACTGGTAGTAAAGCACTAGAAGTATAAACAGAATTAATTTCTCCACTCCTAGAACACAGCTCAGTGATGAGCAGTTAGGGAAGATGAAAATCTCAGGAGGAGCTTCAAGAAGCCTCACTTTCCTGGCCACATAATAAAAAATGTCTTTTGTTTTAAAGAAATGCATAAAGATTATAGTGCTGTATCTATCTTTGTCCATCTTTTTAATCACATCCAAAATACCATGCTCTGTTCTTCTGGGACAAACATATGTGTGTTCATGTATCTGTGTATTTTAGTAATTTATATAGAACTAATCCAGTGGTCTGATGAGAAATGCACATTACATTTAAATGAGCAAAGGGAATAACAAAGAAAACAGATAAATCCCATTACAGGTGTCTGTGAGGAAGAGAATACTGATGTGGAGCTCCAGTTCGAGAATTTTAACAGCTGTCAACATTAAAATACCCCAGTGGGAATGAGAAGAGTAAAGCCTTTAACAAATCTTGCAGGGTTACTGATGTTTGGCCTGTGCATCCACAGAGGGTTGAAATTGATGGAGCAATGTTTAAACTCAGTGATTTAGGATAATTTTGTATTCTGGTAAAACTCATCTTCATCATCCAGAATGAATGCCTGTCTTTTACCAAAAGAAGTCTCATAAATGTAGCATTTTCAACCTTCTAAATGCTCAGACCAGTATTTGCAATCAGAGGACTAAAAGTACTGTCTCACTCTTAAATGTAGCAAGATTTAAATTGTAAGCTACTGGTAGCTTACTATTCACTTGTTTTAGTTACCCCACTAGAAGTGTGAGCTAGGTTCAATAACAGAGCATACAATAATGTTCAGTGAACTTAAATTCTGTTAATTAAAAAAAAAAAAAAGAGACCCTCCTCAAGAAGGGATTTGTCTTGTTCATAGACATATTTGCCTTATGTTTATCCCCACTGCTATGAAACATCTTTGCTTACCTTTACACAAGTGTTCTCCAAATTCCAGCATTTTGTGCAAAGAACTGTGTGGCTTTCTGCAATATGAAGCACTATACTCAATACTCAAAGAGAAAAACACTACAGGATCCAACCTACAGCAGCATTTGGCTTTCAAGATTCAGAGATGCTTGGATTTTAATGCTTTGTCAACTCCCTTCAGTATTTTAAACTATACATGATTCTCAAACATCTGTAAAAAATGGACAGTTCAAAGAGACTTTCTATCTGCTCTGGGAAAAAAGGATTTTCTTTCTAGTCACTTGGTAAAAAAGGATTCTGACATTGTGTTCTTCCATTCACTGACCTATCCAAGCAATTTTCAACTAGTAAAGTAAATAATTACAGCTTCCAGGAAGACATAATGCTTATTAACACTTTTGCAACCCATTAGAATACTCACCGTAGAACAAAATGAGCTCCTCCTATGCTCACTTATCCTTAAAAGAAAAATTATAGAAATAAAAATAATGATAAAAAATTATTTAGAACAGTTGATGTTGATGTGTTTCTGAGAGAAGGAAAGAGTAGCTGTAGCTTTCTGTGCCAAAGGTGATAAACTACTCCACTGGTGAAGTCAAGCCTGTTAATTGTTATTTTGAAGGTCATTCACAACTATTGCAAATGAAGGGCCATTTTCAATCACTTGTAATAAAAGGGATGTCAAAAACACATATCCAGAAACAGTTTAAGAAACATCATACAAATGAAAGGTAATGTGCACACACACAAAATCTCACATTTGAATCCAAAAATATCAGTGTTGTAATCCGGTATTTAAAATTCAGTATGTTTAAAACATAATAGAACTTTTGTAAAATAATGTGCTTTTCCCAATTGTCAGCCATCTAAGTGAACAAGAAAAATGGGGTCCAAGAGAGACTCTTCTTAGAGTCCACCTTCTGCAGTGAAATCTGAACTATGGTTAAACCCAGTTTTTTAGCTAACTACAATACAACACAATAGTATTTGGCTAAGCCTGCAGATCTCCAGGGATTATTAACCCTTTGCTAGCAAATGTAACCTTTAAATTCATTTTTTGCAGACTGAGGAAAGCAGAAAAGAAAACACTGGATTGAAAATCTAAGGTAAATAGAGCACTAGTCTAATTTCTTAAATGAGCCAAACCTATCCAGTGGCTGGAGCACAAGGAGCATGTGCTACTCATGCCAAAGCTGTCTGAAGGTTAAGTGAAAACAGGCTACATCCTGCAGCACTAACTCATCAACTGCCGTGGGGAAATCTGCTTCAGTACAGACTGCTGGGGATGGTTTGCAGTGTGTACTCTTCAGAATGTTGCTAGAGAAACGAGGCAGTTACAAGCACATTTGAAAGAGAAAGGACCTGACTGTAATTAGGGAAGAAGTGTGCATTAAAGGCTTTTAAAATTTAATTTGGATACCAAATTACCTCTTATTTCTCTTTCCTTAACAAACAATAACAAAAATCTTATGACCTAAAATAAACGTCTTTAAAACTTAGAACAGCAGCTATTACTCAGTGGCTGTATTGTACTATCACCCTGAAAATACCACCCAATGAGGTCTTGCTGTACTTGCCCTACAAATATATGAACCAATCCCTATCCTAAAGAATTTGTAGTTTGTATGTTATAAAGTCTAATTACAGCGTGAGCATAAACCACAAAACCTCCTAGAAGGGGCAAAAATCCAAAAAATCAAGATAATTACAACCCTTGCTCATCCTGATTTTTGAGGCTATTTTTAGAACAGCATAGGCTGATGTGCTCTGAGCTTTTTTATATTTGCATTAAGTCCTCTGTGATTCCTCCTCTGAAATGTGTGCATATGCTGAGTCCATGTGAGATGCTACCACTGGCGCTTGTCATAAGCATTAAATCCCTCTCAAGCTTGTTTACAGCTCAGCACTTGTCATACTGCTCCCCTGAGCTTCATGCCTGGTTGGGTTTTTTCTTTCTCTTTGGCTTTGTGAAAGATTTAATTTCTTTTTTGTTTATGTGTGTACTTACACTTGCAGGTGCAGAAAAGAAAAAAAATCACTGTACCCAGATGTTCTGAAGCTGCAGTAGCATACATACAGCTGAAATTAAGGAGAAAAACTGTAGCAGATAAAACCAACTTTCTCATACATTCTATAGCATATTTAATACACTTATCATGTTTCACTGAGAAAAAAACTCTCAAATTCCATTTTGGGAAGACCAGAATATTTTACAGTTTTTCTTTGCTCTTTGACAAAGAGCTTTTTAACATCTGAACAGGGTCCAATTACTCCTATTTCAGTCTCACTAATATCCTCTTGTAATGGTTACAGACTCCATCACCACTACAGCTACTGCAAACCAAGCTGTCTTAGCTCATTATTGAGTCTGTTGAAGCTCACAGTTTCACCCAAATTTTCACCCAGAATTTGAAAGTTATATTAAAAAAACCCCTTACCAACCCTCTTGCTTCTGTAGTAATAGTAGAAGTCACTGTCTGGATTGCCTGTAGGGACTCCAGTTGTGATCTCACATATCACATCTAGTTAAGCATGTCTCCATTTCACAACTGTCACTGCTTGACTCTGCAATTCATTTACCCACCACCTACTGCAACAGTCCCCAAATGGTGAAAATACCACTCTCTGTGGTTTCACAGGCACCTACTGCAGCCATCCCTCTGCACACAGAGCAATCAGTGGCTTGTCTGCTTCACCTTCTGCAGCTGCAGGCAATACAAGGGCTGCTGCTCATGCCTTGGCTCCACCTCAGCACCTGCATGGAGAACCTTCCCACATGCATGTTCCCAGTCAATCCACTTCATTCACACAACTGTGTGTGGAACAAAAGAATTCTTCTGAGGACTTTTTTCTGATATACTTTTACCTTTTGACTTTTCTAGTCATGCACAATTTGCATCACAGAACTTGCTGACAACAGGAATAACAAAAATATAAGCATCTGATGCAGGACCCACTGGAATTTCAAAGGGCACTCTTGTGAAATCTAAAGAGATGAATCTGCCTTTTTTTAAGCTGTTTTCAGCTCCAACAACTTCCTCTGAGCTCCACTGGACACTATGTGGAAGAGCCTGATCAATAGTTCTGTGACATGACCTCTACAATCACAGCATTCTGCCTGCTGATACAGTGGGGAAGTCAATTTTTTTTACTCTTATACCCAAGAATTTGTGAGGTTTTCTCTGGATTTCCAGCAAGCATAAACATTTCCTGCTCTGCATGTTCAGCAGGGTAAATGACACATAAGAGATCCTAGTGGATAATCCTAGGTGATGTGCAGAAAGTGCTTTTCACCTCCCCACAGCCAGATACATTGCAATGATAAATATTTCACTTGATGGACAGGAACTATGTTTGGACCAAGTGAACTTTGTCAATTATTGATCTCTAACTAACTGGTGTACATTATACCCAAGAATATCAGGTTACAGTCAGGTCCAATCTTGGTGCTGTGAAGTGACTGGTAACAGTTTTGTCCAGTGTTGCACAGAATCTCATGTTTCTTAACAGAGATGTCTACTCTGATTAACTAAACTCTCATTAAATGAAAGACTAGAAGTAGAAGCATTTTGCTTGTAAATGTTCCATATTCCACTCACAGTAAAGTTCCCATTTGCTGCTGCTTCTTATTGATCTTTTACTGCAATGAGGCGTCTTGATAATCCAGTGACACTCTGTTGGCTGCTTTGTATTTTCTCTGGGGATTCTGTTCAGAATTCCTATCACCTTTAGCATCACCTGTAAGGAAGAGAATAAAGCTATTATGGCAGGGAATCAGTTTGGAGTGGGTGTATTTTACCCACTCTAATTAAGGATAAGCAAAAGACTGACCTTCTAAAATTTTTTCATAGTTTCCTCTCCTTGTTCCCTGTATGTTTTGCAGGGTAACATACATATAAAAGAAATGTGACCAAGAAATTCTCATAACAGTGCAAGTAGATTGTAAGCTCTCTTAATGAATTTTTTTTTTGATGGAAAGAACCAACGCATTTATAAGGACTGTGTAAACACATTAAATAAAGAATGCATTAATGTAAACCACAAATTACGTGTGAGGACAACAGATATATTTTTATTACTGCCAAAATATGAATAGCAATTAAGAGGTAATAATATGTTAAAAGCTTCCAGGATAGCTGAGTAGCTCACCTAGGCAAGAAGCATGCTTGGATTACTAAAATGCTCTAATTCAAGTATAATGGCAATTTTAGAACAATCTGTTTAGACAACTTTATGCTCAAAACAGCCTAAGGATTGCTGCTGAACTCTCATTTTTAACATGATAAAAACAAGATCCTTTTTTTGTTTTATTACTCAGTTCAGGTACATCAGGGAAAATAAAATCAAGTTATGTTTTCATTATAGTTGCACGTAACTGTGTGTGTATACACAAAGAAAAGTAACAGGAATGCAGGAACAGTAGCTAAGGCTTCACTTGACTTCCTACACTGCCACCATTTATCTATCAAGTTCATTGTTTCTAAAGTTTTCCTTTAAGGCTGAATAATTCCTAATTAGTCACAGTTCTGGGATTCATTTTGGCTGCCTCTAGTCTGTCCCACTGAAATGATATTTAACAAATATACTGGATTTCATTAAATAACCTGGGAAATGATATTATGTGCCTTCAACTTGTTAGCCCTAAGAAGTAGTGAAGTCTTTCCAAATTAGGTGGAAAGACAAATCTTGTCTGAAAACCGGAGAAAGTGGTACACAAAATTCAATCCTCACGTCAGGCAGTAAACACACAGGTAACTTAAACACATACAATCTAAAAACTATTACACATTCATGTTCCAATTCTACAGCAATAAAAGAGAGGAAAACAGGGGTTTCAATTTTTGCTAGACTGTCATGACTGATCCATATGAAAAACTCACAAGAGGCTGTAAGGATCAGACCCACAGGTGATTTTCTTTTAGTCAAAAGGATTAATTCTTAATTACACTATTTATAAGCAAAACATAATAAGGCTACATTTTCAAGGCTACCACACTGTCAGTATGAGACAACTTCCTTCATAAAAAAGCCCACTTTATTCACAAAAATTTTTGTAGAAAACAGCTTTTGACTTAAATGCCAACACTGAGACTTTAGTGAACTAAAGTATGAAATGCAGTTTATTTACATTAGATTCATAACATCAGCAATCTAGCAATGCTGCTTAAAAATGGAGAATTGCTTGCTGAAAAGCTACTGGTTTTGATAATGGACCTGATCTTATTTTGGCCTGATTACAGCCCACACATGTAATTTGAGCAGTCAATTTCCTTAATATGAAGATAAACTTGCCCAAACGTAAATGCAGATACAGATATAATAACATCACAGTTGTCTTTCTAGTTGTCAGAAACCAACCAACATTGTGTCTCTGATACAATGGCTTCAAGAGGAAAAAGCCCTTCAACAAACCCAGCACATTTTTATGTCAATAAACACATCAGCTTTATAGCACCTTGAAGGCACAACTACATTCACCTCTCTCAAAGTATTTCACAGATAAACATTTTCCACTTCTTTGTTTTTTTTTAATCTGGTGCAAAAAGGAAATATCAACTTTACAAGGTTAATTTGGGTCAATGAAATGACTGAATGCAAAATTTTAATTAGTTGTCCTAGAGCTACAACAGTGATCCAAAACTCACAGGAACTCTCTGCACAGTGTCTGTAAACTAAGATGAAATACCAGTCAACACACTTTCCCTTTTAGCACAGAATTAATGGGGAAGATGAGAGACAAAATCCTGCATAAAAACAATGTTCAAAGGAGATAACATGCCATACTTCATTGAGGGACTGAGAACTGTCCTTTTGAGCTACATTAAAACTGGAATAACCATTTTCTTAAAAGCAAAAATCATTGAAAGCAATCATAAAACATACTTACCTTTTTCTTTTATTAAGGGCATGTGAAGCATACATCAAAATATACAGGATGCAACTAGACAAAGTAAATTCACAAGCTGCAAAAACCAACATTAATGAAAATAAAAAGAGAACAATTACATATAAATTTGCCCTACACAAAAAATTTTAAGTGGTCTGTAACAAAATTCTGCTGTGATAGCCTGTGGTAAGAGTCTTCAGATATTTTGTATCTGACAGTATTAAAAAAATGACAGCTTTCTGCATGCCAGCATATAAATAACAATGCATAATGCCTGCAGAAAAGCTTTAAGATCTTTTACTTAAGGTGTTGCAGAATACAAGAATTACTCAAGATTCTTTACCCTGACCTTTAGTTTCTGATTCCTTCTAGAAGTAGCACGACAGAAATGAGATTTAACATGCATTGCCCAAGGTTCTTCTCTCTCTCTCTGCTCAAGGAAAAGAAAAGCTGACAAAGTTTTGTTACAAAAACTTCCTTGTTTAAAATACATCACCCAATACTTAGAATTCAGTATGTGCTACAACTGGATTTTTTTTGGGTGTGTTTACTCAGCCATTCCATTTAGGAAAATCTGAACCACAGGTCAACCTAAGCTTCTCTCCCAGGCTGCACAAGGCAAACAGACACTGACTGCACTTGAGGAAGATCCAAGGGACTGAATGTTCACTGATCAGCATGATGATTGCAGTTTTCTATTAAATGTCAATAATGTAGACAGCATACACGTGGCACATGACTTCCTTAAAAACAAGCATTATCAATACAAGCTGCAGTGATTATTGAAGCAAATATGATAAAGCTCTTGAAATGAGGGGAAAGGGTGATTCTACCATGGACACCAAGAAGTGACTGGTTTTTAGTAAGGCAATGAAAACTGGGGGTGAAATGTCTTCTCCAGGACAAAAAGAGAGGTGACACAGCATAAGAACTACTGATGGCTGGATGGAAAAACCAACTTTTAAATGACTCAGAAGCAGCAAATGGAATAATGTGCAGTTATGTTCAATTAACTGAAAACACATTAATGAATCTTGATCCTCCAGAGCAGCTTTCACCAAAAGTATCAATTTAACTTTTCTCTTCTTTGGGAAACCTCCCAAAATAACATGATAGAAACTATCTTTGTACTTGTGCAGTTTCCTACAGTGTTTGTGAGCAAATCTATTACATCATATAGGAAAAATAGTAATGAGTTTTAGTTTTCCTCCTTCACAAAAACACCATGCCAGTGTTTCCATGATCTACATTCCCTGCCTATGAAAAGCTATCTGATGTTCTTGCTAGAACAATGAAGTTTTCACCTCTTCTTTCAGAAGGACCAGAAGATATTTGAGTGGTTTGTATCTAACATTACTTTCTGCACAAGTGTTGCCAACATGGTTTGAAACAAGTGACGCTTTTCATAATAAGCAGCTGAGATGTCATGGATATAATTCTGCCAAATATGCCAGGTTTTGAATTCTATTTGCCACCTTTTTTCAACACTATGTGGCCAAATCCTTCCAAATTCTTGTTAAAATGGTAAATGTTTTACAGATTTAATTGTATAATATAAGACATACATAAAAAAATTTCAAGTATCGCAACTGGTTCCAGTTGAACTTTATCTTTTCTAACACCACATATCAGAGCATTATTCAAAATATATAATTTGCATGGAAGGTCACCAACCAGATTCAAAATACTACAGATTTCCCTGGGTTTCAACAGAGATGCATTCAGGAACTCCTTTGGTAACATCCACATCCAGTTTTGTAGTTGATTAACTGCCTTAAACTCCATATAATAAAGCATGGCAATGAGTAACCTTGCATGTGTAAAAGCATGAAGGCATCAGACTGGTTAACCAAACCACTATTTAATGATTTCACTAAAATCTTTAAACAACAAAAGAATAATGCAACTTATTCTTCTCAGCTTTTTCATGTGTTGTGGTATTTGAAGTTCTTCAAGTGGCAGATCTCAATGTGTTGTGAGTAAATAAACTGTTCCACTTTTCTTTTTCAAAAGTATTCTACCTGTGCATGGATGACAACGAAGGTGCACTCCAAACTTTAAACCATATATCTCTTTTAGAGCTTGGAGGAACTTTTGAGGCTGTTGAGATCTGGTTTATTTGGAGGTTCCAACAGTAAGCTGGATGGTCTCTAGATTTTAATACGGTTAGACTCACTTAGCAGCTGAGCTCAGTGAACTTAAAAGAACAGAGGAAACTTCAGTTGCAGGCTGATGGGCCAGAAAAATATCTGTATAGTCTGGAAAGGTTAGCACATCATATCACAATACACACGTACAAGGAAATGTTTATGCAAAGGCACTTACTCATTTAATTCTAAAATAAAACAAACAAACCAAAAAACTAACAAAAGATCCCCAGTGAAACATAGGTCTCAAATTCACAATACTGAAGTTACTTATTTTTTAGGAACTGTCACTAAATCTTTTTAAAAAATGGGAGAAGGCTATGCCCAAAGTTTCAAGCTGTGCATAAAATTATACACAAAGACCAATTTTTGTTGCAAATATTTACTCAAAAAGTAATAATTTACAGCAGTGCTTTTACAGCTGTTCAAAACATTTAATATTCATTAAAAACAAAACTGTAACTCAAAAGCACATTCTGAATGTTTCAAATGGAGCAATGAAATCAAAAGAGCAAGTTACTGTTAATAATATGCATTCCTAAATCTAGCTAGCTAGAAGACAAAAATAACCCCCAAAACCAAAAAACCTAACTAAAACCAGCAGCCATCTTTCTGTACATAACTTAAACTACAAAATGTCCTGAAACTGAACTATACAATTCTACTTTATATGCCCTTGTGTCCTATTTTTAAGTTAGCCAGTAGCAGCTGCAAAATGGCAGAATGCATGCCAGGTGGTGTTTCCAGTTTGGAGTTTTCCTTGTTTTTGCTTAAAACCATTTTTACATTAACTCATACTTTGGTGTGACTTACAGACCATTCCTATGGGTCTACAGCTAAGAATAATTAACCCAATGGTAAAAGCCTAACAGCTACAGTACTTTCAGCATTATGTTCTACTTAATGTTCAGTATTTCTGCACAGCCTGCACAGTGAAAACTCCACAAATATATATTTTTCTTGTAATAATTTCACTTTCACTGAAAGTTTATTAAGGTAAGTTTACAGCCTGGCAGGATTACACCTGTACAAGTTTATATACTTCTGTTTACGTGCTTTTACAGACAGGAATGTGACACCAAGTCCCGAGGTTTGTATTTACCTACACTATCAGCAGACCAATAACCTTCACTAGAAGTGTGCTCCAGATCAGCATCAGAAGTGAACTCATACTCAATCCCCAGTTCAATGATATTCACACTAAAGAATTTAGAAAAATACTTTCTGGGCGAACAAATCACCTTATCCTAGGCTAGTTAACTATAAAAAAATTAGAATTCAGACCTCTTTTCAAGTATCAATCTAATAATATATCACATCCAAGAGACAGGAAGATATATTTTAACGTTACCTTTTTGAAACTTAATGAATTCAATCATACATACACATACATGCTACTTCCATATGCAAACTTCCCTTTGGTGTCTCTTTCTCTTCTCCTCCCTTTTAAAATTTTTAATTTTTAGCATCCATGAGCACACTCATCAGGAATGGTCCATGGTGTTCTTACCATAGTTTAAAACAAATAATAAAACTAACACAGTTTCAGCTTGCTTCATTTTCATCTGTCTTGTTTGCAGTCGTTTCCATTCTGCTGGGATTGCTTTCTCTAGAAGTCTCATCTGTTTGTTCAGCGAGCTGTCCTGCTTTCTTTGACGAAGGTGCAACATTACCTTTTTGGAGAATTTCAGTAGCTTCATGTTCTAGTACTTCTGATGGAGTTAAAGGCTCCAAATGAATACTGCCTTGTTCACTGATGTCTGAACTAACAGATTCAGGTTCATCCCTCTTTCTCAGGAACTGCTCAAAGCTGACATCCTCACCCAAGGTCAGCTTTAAGTCCCTGACGTTCTTTGCTGCCAGCGCGGTTCCATCCAAGGCGTGCACCTCAGTCAGCACAATGCCATCTGAACCTTGGCACCTTTTCATCTCACTTTCAGTATGAATACATTTTTGTTTCTCATCTAACTGTTTGTTATGAGCTGAATCACAGGATGCTCTTTTCTCATGCAGAGAGTTCTTTGAGGTGTTGCCAGGGAATTCCAAACTAGGAACATTTTCTGTATTTGACAGTGATGAGTCTTCACTCTTTTCAACAGATGCAACTTTTTTAGTTTGATTTCTACTGCATTCTTTTGTTTCTTCTGAGGAGTCATGCTCTTGTTTGCTGAAAAAAAAAAAGGAAACAAGTTATTTTTAGATATGATTTTTATAATTTTATGTTATAAATGAAATAAAGCAATGCCTGGCTATACTCTGCAAAGTGACACTCAGAGTATTAAAGATTTCCTCTTTGGGATTTGTCATGAGGCTTCACAGCAAGAAAGGCAGAATTTAATTAACAGCTGCATTTTTCTTATCTATTTAGGAACTCAGCTTTGTATTTAGCTGTTAATTAATGCTCTAGTTCTTACATTTCAGCTCCAGAAAGGAAGGTTGCCTTTGTGTGACACGTGGAATTTCCCAAAATAACACCTGTAGTTCCTTTACCTGCACAGTCTCTTTAACACAGATGCAGATAAAATTGCTTTATACCTTTACACCACCAACTGACTCTGTAATACTCATGAGCCTAAAGCTAACAGCTGGAAATCTAAATTAACAAATGCAAAATTTATTTGAGCAATCACAATCTGGATTCACTGAAAAAAGTGAATCTGTGAAGCAGCGTTTTCAGTCACCTTTCAGAATAAAATTGTGTGTTTATAAAGAGGAAATACAGCAATAGAGAAGTTCAATCTTTCCTGTAAAGATTATATCTGGTAAAAATTTAATACAACTTTTAATCAATCCAAAGTTTTTCAGAATGATAAGCAGATTGAATTACCTAAAATGATGATGGTGACAGAGAAAAGAATGTGTGGGGGAGAGGAAAGGAAAAGCTGGAAGAACAATAATTTGTCTGATTTCAGATATAAATTCTACACAGAAAATGAAATCAGGAGCAAATTCTCCCAAATGAATTTTTAAAATTTAAATTGAAAGTAACAATCGGAACAGTAACATGCAGAAAAAGAGCTGTGAGAAACACAGTATCACCAAATATCTCATTAATGAAAATGCATTTTTATTTTAAGTCTTCCAGTGTTTTTAAAAAGTAGTTTTAAACAATTTTTGGCTAAAGACATTCAAATTCTGTAAGCAACATGCAGTTCAGAACTCTTAAAATGAAGAGCCAACTCCTTGCTACAATGTTTTTTCATGTATTGTGAAGTTGAAGACCTAAGTATGTTCTACTCATCCTTTAAATTTAGTTAAAAGGAATTTAAAACAATTCCAGTAATTCACTCATTTGATAAATGAATTTGAGTTCTACAGAAATGGTTATTCTGGAAAAGGTGCTACAAGCATTCTGAAATTTGTTTTCAAGTTTTATTTAAATAAACAAATCCAAGAATATTCCATTTCCTACTTCTACTCCAGGTCCGAGGATGAATTTGAGCAGGAATAAGAGACTGTTGGGATATCCTTCAGTGGTGAAATTTTGCTGGTGACTGGGGTAGTCATAGGAATATTTTCATCCTGTTACACTGACTTTTCATTTATTATAAAGAATGAACTCAAGAGATAGGCCAATCTCTTTACCAAATTCCAATCTGTATTTGCTATTTTTGTCAAACAGAAATGTTAGGGTTTGGGGGTTTTCGTCATGTAGTGGAGAAGCTAAAGAGTAGATGACATTCTCAAATACACAATTTATCTATCCAAGTCTTTCTCTCCCAAACATCTAGAAAGAAAAGGGCAAAAAAGAGAATAGTGGAGAGAAAACTCAAGACTAAGTTCCAGTACAAAAGCCAAACTCAGAAGCACCCCTCAGCTGCAGCTGACATAATTAGTTTGTCATAAGTGTTCTTGATTCCATCCTCTATTCCAGATAAACACTTCAGTTATACAGGGCCATAGAAACACTAGTTCAATATTTAGAATTGTTTCCATATGAAAATCTAGTCACCTCTCCATGAAACAGTGCATACACACATGACTTTAGCTGCTATTTCTCAACAAGCAGCTTGAGGGCAAGATGTAATTGCAGAGCTAGCAGGCACAGTATTGTGCTTCATGTGAGAAGTTTTGAACACAGATATGCAAAAAGCAAAATAAAACAGGCTTTAGATAAAGGCATGACTAATAACTAATTATCAAACAAAGAGCAGTGTTTCCACACTGAAAAACCCCAATGGATTACATACATATGTATACACACAGAGACAAGACTCACATCAAGAAACTTCTCAAAGGACAAATATGCCCTTAACATATAAAACAAGTTGATCACAATCTTCTTCACCTTCTAATCACCAAAATCCCGCCTTCATCCACCCAGCCCCTTTTTCTCGCTCATTTTTGGCAAAACACAGAAAGGGAGGAACAAGTAGTAGGAGAAGAAAAAAATACATACACGCATATTGTTGTGGAACTATCACATGATAAAAACAATTATCCACAAACAACAGTGATCTTTCAGATTGCTAAGCACAGCAATAAGTTCTTTTAGATACAACAGTTCTTCAAAGAAATAATTTGCCTCTGCAATCAACTGCAGATGAACCAGCAGACCCTAGTGAATGTGGTAATCCAAAATACCACACCAAAAGAAAAATCATACAATATTTCAAGAATTCATTCTGTTAGTAGCAGAAAAAGAAAAGCCTTTTATCCAGTATTAGCAACTAAAAGTCCTCTTAGTACTCTGTGTGCATGTAGGACAGGTTACAGTGTAAGAAAACTGAAAATTCAGCCATCAAAACCACAGGATGTGAGAATATTAACAGCTGTATTGTACAGAAAAGAGGATGTCAGTGAACAGTTGGAATGCAAAATCTGACTTCTGTTTAATGAAACCAACGAGTCCAGCTTCATCATCTGACCACCAAATATGGGATACATGAATGACCTGCCTGCCACAGAGGCTATCTGAAATCAGGGCTTACAATAAGACCATTTCAAGGGAGCAGCACAAGCCATAGCTCTGGATGTGAGTGATGAGTCTAACAAGCACAAACACCCCCACCTGAGGATACAGAAGTTTAAAAATTAAAGCAATTTAGTTTTTATTTTTCTCATTGTACTGAAAATGCAAGATTCTGGTGCCAAGTGAGGCAGAGGAAAGCTAGGCTCTTATCACTTGACGTTTCAAAATCCTGCTAGCTCAAGCTTTTTCCCTGCATTATTTAGAGTATTTTATTATTTTATATTGGTTATTTCATATTTGGATTTTAAAAATAATTCAGGGAAAAATTCTACAGCAAGAGAGAGTTCAGTTCTATTCCCAGACTGACATAATTTAAGTGTAGAGCTGTAATTATTAGTTACCTAACAATTTCACATATTTGCTCTGTTGAGTATGCTTTGAGTATGGTTGAGTATGCTTTCCATGAACAACATAGGTTTTTAAAGACCAAAAGAAATAGACAAGAATTAACATTTTAAACTGTATTTTAAAATTGTTTCCCAGTTGCCCCAATAATACTGTTTACTCACAGACAAGACAATAAAAGTTTCTTTAAACCATCTGGTCAATGTATTTAAAATCCTATAAATTCTGACTAATTTGCTATTTAAGCTTTACTGACAATGTGTTTTGACACCTGGAAACTAAATTCTCCATGTCTTACTGAGAAAACACCTTACAACTGCCATTGAAAATTTTCTATAATAGAAAACGTTATGAAAATACTAATCAAACTTTTTTTGCCATTTACCTGATAAATAACACAGCACGTGTTATTTTATGTACCTGATTTCAAGATGCAGCTGATCATTGTATTTACCTTTCAAGAAAAGTTGGTGTTTCTGTTTTTCCTTCAGATAAACTAGGTCTTGAAATTTTCTGTAATAATTAATATTTCTTTCATTTTACATTCATGAGCAGCTGATGACAATATAAAGTTGTAGAAATATTTTCACACTGATATTCCTATGAATCTATTATGTAGCAGAAACTGAGCAAAGATCTCAGTAAAGATGTTTCCAAATAGTCTTCTGAATTAAAAAAAAAAACAAAAAAAAACAAAAAAAAACAAAATCCACAGAAACAAAGAAAAGTAGAAAGCAACTATTGTAGCTTTGTCCATAAACATGGAATCTCAATTATGCCTTAGTGAATAGCATGAAAACTGAATCTGGACAGTTTTATATTTGGACAGAAAAAACAACTGAACTAAACTTGTGTTTTGCTAGCACAAAAAGGCAAAAAAAGGGAAGGAAAAGCAAGTTGAAGTCAATAAATTTGAGCATGACACAGTGTCTGAGCCCTACAAATGCCTTACATTACGTGTAAACATATTGAAGACTCAAGAGAATGCTTGTCACAGAAGAAACTTTTGAGTCTCTATTAAAACTTATCCAATGAAATAAACTTTTTAACTCTAAACAATATGAACAAATTCATTTTTCCTTCCATTTTTAGAACAGCAGAAAAGCATGTGAATGACAACTGCTATTTAGAAACAGCTAAGCAGCCTCCTAAAAGCATCTTATACACTACAGGGCATTTTACATATCATTCTTATTTAGGAAACAGTAAGTGCCTAAGTGACAAAATTAACTACTTAGACTTTTTCTTTTGTCTCAGTACAACTGTAAATTAATTGTGGTTCAAAAATAGGAGAGGTCACTGTATATAAAGATGGACACATTAAATTATTATTTGCATCACCTCATATTTAAAACCACATCAATAATGCTACATACTTTTGGCATAGTCATTTTTCCCCCACAGAACTGGTATATTTTGTTTCAATGAGGCCAAATTACACGGCAAATACTTGAAAATTCTATGGCAAAGTTAAGCTTCTTCTAGATTTTAAAATACTCTTTGCAATACGGCTGGTGTACTTTGTTCTATTTCTGTTCTATTTCTATACAAAACCCAAACACACATGAGCCATGCTAAGAAATTATTTCCAACTCAGAACTATTGCACTCTACCTTCTCCTCTCCTCTGCCCTGTTTGCCTCTGACAGCAACCAGGAGAGAACGATTTCTTGACCTATCTGCTGGAATTTTAAACGTTATGTTTTTAAACTACCTGATTCACCCATTTGTATTTTTGGTTTTCTGGCACCCTAAGAGTCTGTTCTTCAAGCTCCTGCAGTGTATTTCAATAAACAGCCAAAATGTCAAGCATCTGGCTGCAGCAAAGTATCAGCACTCCATGGCACCTTGGAAAACAAGCAGAGGTTCCACAGAGCCCAGAGCACACAGACAGACAGCAGCTCACTGTTCTGAATGCTCTGGTTCAGGTGCTCTGTCAGTTAACATCAAAGTGGCTTTTGCTGTTCTGTGTTCTCTGTCTTTTCCAAATATTAAGGACTACAGCGTGGGGTTTGGGTTTTGATATATTTTTATTTGGGTTTAGACAGAGGATGTTGCATTTTTTGTTTTATTTTTTAAATGGAAGTCAGTATTATGGAACACAATTCTGTGAAGAAAAAATGCAAATTTGCCATCTTCTATAATGCTGAAAACCAGTATGGAATAAAAAATAAAAAACTAAGAGAAAACACATCTGAAGTGGCAATGGAATCTATGGAAAAGGTGTGACTGTGTAAGAGAATCTTTCCTAACAATACTGAATGAAAATGAATGGTCTTCCTATTTCTACAAAACCATTGCTTCTGTTAAAGAAACTCACCAAACCCTTTGTATTTTGGAAAGCTGGCAACCAGTGTTACAAGACAAATCTTTCCTAGGTCTGAGGACTTCTCTCACTCTCTTACCATCTGGGATTTCTGTAACAAGACTGCCCTTTCTGAAGGGCAACAAAAAGACAACTTCTTTAAAAAAATCTGTAAAATCAGAATCCAAAGATGATATTTCTGAAAAAACATCATTAATATTTACTGTGAGATGGTTTAGATTCTGATAGGCCTCCAAAACTTACAGTTCAGAGTCAATATTAATCCAGATCTCACAGTTACCAATTTCCAGGTTCCCAGAGTATGAAGACACACATGGAAAGCAAACCATTCCTTCACTGGAGGCTGGCATTTCACTCAGCCAAAGGGACTGAGCAGAAACCCTAAAGTGCACATCTCTGGTGTGGCAGCCCCACCAAAGGTGTGCCTCTGACACAGCCCAGCTTCCTGCAGTACAACACAAAAATCTGGATTCTTACACTGTGCAGATCCTCTGAACACCACGATCAGTAATTTATGCATAATTAAAAAAGAATTGTCTTGGATCTTCACACTAGATACAGAGTTCAGAGATACTCTTAGACTGTGTGAAGAAAAAACAAGACATTTTCCCCACCTTCGCTTCTTTCTCTCTAATGGAGATTTCAGTGTGGATAACTAAATAAGACTCAATGTTTTAAAATACTGTATGGTTGAAATAGAGATGAAGATACTTGAGAAAGCAATTTGGTAATCTGAAACAGATTTTTGAATTTGATACTTATGCTGAGCTTAAATATAGTTAATTTCAGAATTCTGAAGTGATTCACTGGGTGTACAGAAATTATAAGGTAAATATGTTTCATGTAAGCTCTTCCAGTTATCTTGCCTCAGGAAAACCAGGAACCAACAGTCTTAAGATAGTGAGCATTACTTTTAATTCTACTTGAGGAATGATCTACTCAACAGAAAGCCCTTTTAAACCATCAGTGAAGTATTTTAAGGTCTGAAATGTTAAATTAAAAGTGCATAAAGCTACCTGTCAAAAACATTGCACAGTATAAGCTCAGTTCTCTTTCATTTGTCTACCATAACCCAAATACCCAGATCAGAGCTGTAGTTTACTTTAGGACAACTGTAGAACATTGCAGCTGACCTCCAACTACTATCTGGAGAGGATGCTTCCTGCAAAATACCTTTACAGGCACAGTCCATACCTTAGATGAGCTATAAATTATTTAAATTCATTGACTTTGAAAACCACATTAATTAAACAGCTTATCACAACATCACCAAAATTGATTTTCTGTGTTTCTATACGAAAATGTTATCGCAGAGATAGCAAGAAGTATCTCCTACAAACTTGTTAAGTCATCAGTTCTAACAAAATCTAACCTTTCAAAGGTTTCTTACAGAAAAAAAACAAAAACCAACCCCCCTCAAAATTGCTTATGCCTATATCTTCTTTGTTGATGCTGCATTAAAGGCAAATTTAATCTGCTGAACTATGGTGTTGCCTCTATTATATTTAGATAATGTTATTAATCATAAATTAAATTATTCACAACCTCAGCAAGTCTTAATGGTTGTCTACAGGGGACAAAATACTTGACATAAAAAGCAGCTTTTCCACTTAAATTTTATGAAAACTGTATACTAATATTAGACTGATTAACCACACGTATTTTCCTAAATCCAAAAAAGCAGTATAAACCCAGATCTTTTAAAGAACTTAAGCACGTAGTTTTTTAGCACACCATGAATACTTTCTAACATTAATGTTCTAGCAGCTAAAGAGTACCTTAAACCGTAGCAGGAACAATCACCTATTATTTATTACATCTTAATCTGCAACAATAGATGGCAAACATATCTACAAAAAAGGATTGGTTTCAGTAGCACTGTAAAAACACTCTTCTAATTAACAGAGAAATAATCAGGATAAATCAAATGAGAACAATTTTTGTGTCAGGACTTTAAATACTCTGAAGTATTTAATCATGAGTAGCCACATCAGTATAAGATGATGCAACACCAAATATTTAGCTTTACTGCTTTAATGATTTCTATGCAAGAATTTAAAACAAATATTCTGGAAACAACCATTGTCATAAAACAGTCACTCCTGTTAGACTCACTAACTTAGACATGACTAGATCAGATATTGCATATCCAAGGACAGAACATACTGTTCTTCTTGCTTCAAAAAATTAAAGTTTTGCCACGAAATTAAATGTGTGTGAAATGGATCCAATATCGATGGATTATTTTAAATCCATTATAAAAGTTATTTTACAGGATCAAATTGGGCAGATTTATGTGTTCATGTTTTATAGCTTATAGAGTAGATTCCAACTGGCTCCTTTATGTTGGTTTGGAAATGAGCTGTTTGTAACATTTTGTGGTAACCACATCTTTGTTATTATGGTTTACCTTGGATTCATGATGCATACTCTCAACCTTAATTTTGTTTAGGAACAGCTTTAGAAAGCAGATCCTTCTAATTTGTAATTAGCAGAAGTTGCATGAATAGACACTAAAACATAGAAAATTATCACTTTGTGATGTTCCCAACACTTTTATGATGCAAGAAATCTTAAATCCCATAGGTCTGAAACATCAACAAAGGCAATCTATGAAATCACAGTGCTTCTGGAAAGAACATTATGAAAATAAAACAGATTGAGACCACCTCCAGTAAGTACAGCCTGTTGGTCCAACAGTTTTGAGCAGCTCTGAAAGCTTTCTAGAACTCTCCAAAGATTCTTCCCTCTACACGAACTTCAATTCAAGAAAAATTTTAAAAATGCCCTTTAACTGTCAATCCTTTTTGAAAAATTGCCCACAAAAAAGGAGCAGCTAAGCTAAGCACAAAATTTAACCTTGAGATAGTCAACAGAATGGATCAGCCATACAACCAAAGACACTCAGAGTAAAAGTCAAGAAAGAACATTATTTTTGACACCTTGAAGTCTACATTCAGTTTGATCTGAAAATTTATTTGATAGATGAAGAGACACCCAGGACTAATGGAAGAGATCTGGAGTCAGTAACAACAGGTAGACTCTAAAATGCAGATAAGCACAAATAGGAGTATTCCCATTTCTGAAATTCAGTCTCACTGCTTGCCCTGCTCTCACACAATAAAATTGTATATATTTGCACACACACACAGCTCAAACCATGAGCCACCATCTTCCCAGCAATCTCTCGTGTTTTCTTACAACCACAGGCTCACTGGGTAAGCAGAACAAATTCAGATAGAATCTTTTGCCAAACGTTTCTTTTTTTGTCCACACCTAACCAATGGTAACCTTTTCTGGGATGACTGTAGCTTCAAGAATTTCTAGAAATCAACTTTAAGTGGCTCAAGGTATCTTCCAGACACTCAACTGAATCATACCCAGTATTAAAAAATATAAATCTATTTACACCCAAAAGAATGGAAAGGTCATTGGATCTGGGATTTTTAGGTGTTTGCTTTTTTTTTTTTAAATGAATCCCACCTTCTAGCAGAAATTCCCTATTTTGACAGATGTAACTTTAAATGCTACACTTTTACATTTAACAGAATAACAGAAACAAACATTTACTTTGTATCTATGACTTTCTAAACAATGGTAAGACATAACTGACTAGTCAAGCAGTGACATTCAATGTTCTAAAAATAATAAAAGAGATATGTTAAGGTACATACAAATGAAATGTTAATTGTTTGACCACAAGCTAAACTGGTTAATATCATGCCTATGCACGCTCTGTCCTTGCAGATATGGTCCAGTATGTTGAATTATTCATGTAAATTGTTGGGACCATACGAGATTTAATACTAAGTCAGATAGGTGTATTTGGATGATTTAGAAGTGCTTTTATGAGTTTTCCACATGAGTAACTTTTCCAAGAGCATCACACAAATGGAAACAGGATGTCCCAAGGCCAATTGATTCTACATGAACAATTTCCACAAATCTCTCACATCTCTAAGTACCCTGTAAGTGTTTAAAATGCAAGTTCAAAACTTAAATTTCTGTAGCAAAGCTGCAAAAGAACCAAAGGATAATATTCCAAGTAAGATTCAAAAGATGCAGAATTCATATAACTTCAAATCCAAGTGGCTATCTAGTGTCACTTCTGGGAAATTCTTAGAGAAGGTTTCTGAAAGCCACAAAAACCTGCAATCACATTCCATTCTTCTTGCTGTGGGAAACCTGAATGAAAGTGAAATAGGAATTCAACTTCCTCTGAAATGAACAGCATGTTCACAATGAAAACACAAACCCACTATGTTTTTCTGAATGCTGCTGTGTCAAAACAGAATTAAATCCTGCAAGAAAAACCTGTAGTAGGTAAGTGATGCTTGAAGCTGAACAGCAGCATTCAAGATGGAACACAGCTTCTGTCAGAAGGAAAAAAGACAGCAAAAAGAGCAAGACTAGAGTACTGAGTAAGTGTGCAGATGCTCAAACACAAATTATGCAGAAGAGACAATGGATGACAGGATCCTTGCCATTATTAGCAATACTACAACAGCTGCAGAAGCCCACTATCACCAGACCTGTGACTGAGTACTAAAAGTCAAGAGGACAAAAAAAACTGGTCAAAAGGAATTTATCTCAAAGGATTTGATTATTCAGAAGAAGAAAGTGCTGCAAATCAAGAACAGGTTGCATTCACCAAAACTGAACTCTTACAACTGGGAAGTTGTCTCAGTGACTGACCCTTAAGTGAGGTAGGTTTTATCTACTATGCTGCTTGCAGGCTAGGAAGTGAGGGATTCAACCAAAACATATCCACTGTAAACAGGAGGCTGAGTTTGGAGGAACATTAGATGTTCATCATGGCAAAAGCAAAGGTCACTGCATAACCTGATGGATAAACTTGCCACAGATAATCTAGAACTGAAGATTAAATCAGAAGCAGCCCATGTCCCAGCAGCTTGAGTAGAGCATCCTTGAAGATGAGAGATGATACCAAAAGAACAAGGTGTGAATGAACTGGAACTGTAGCTGCTCCACCCTGAGAATCAAGGCTCAATAAATGTATGTATTTCCATTACATGCTTTCCTCCTCTCACAGTGTTTTGGAGCAAAAAGAATCTTAGCTACCAGAGAGCAAAGCAGCTAATAAATTCCTTTGGCAAAGACTCAGTTTATGTAGTTACATGCAACAGAAGACATTCAAAGCATATTTTGCCACTATATACCATAAAGACACTGGCAGAAAAAAAAAATATAACTTACTTGAATATTAAATAGATCAGGACTTGTATGCTTTAGTGAACACCCAAAAAGAATGACACCCTTTTAGTTTCAGAAGGTGGGATCAAGTTCAGAACAAAGTAGGCTTTGACATCAGCCCATACACATCACCACGTACTCACTACCCTAGCTTGGGATGACACAGAGACTGGAGCAGGGAAGAAATGCTGCACATGGGCAGCAAAGAAACTCTGCATCATGTATGTGAAACTCCTGGTAAGCCTCTCTTCAACGGAGTACAGCCCCCAAAGAGCTGCCAGTCAATGCTGCAAAGCAGAGAACATTATCAAAAAGGGCCTTTGACTACAATATTGGGAGAAAAGACCAGACCTGCTGTCTAAAAGATGCAAGAAGAGAACACCACAGCTTCAATGCCTGAAGAAAAAGGAAAAGGTCTGGTCAGATCCTTTTTGCTTACATACCAAAATAATCCCAAGCTGGACTGGGTTCAATTTTCTGGTCCACAATGATGTATCAGTGAGCCAAGGCAGTATAGGATACCTGCTCACTTTCAACTGCCCTGCAACAAAAATGTCTGCTGTCAGTTCATTCAAAAATATGTTAATGGTTGTGCAAAGCAGAGAGTCGAGCAATTAGAAGAGTACTCGCATAGTTATTATATCTTACTTCCTCAGCACAAGGTGGATCACCACATAAACAAGGAGACTTACGTAGAGTAAAAATTTAAAAAACAAATTCTGCTGGAACATCCCCAGCTAGGTTATCTGTATTACTAATGGCAGGATTCTAGTCCAAAGACAGGCTCTGTAACAGTACAGAGTTCATGGAACATGTCTGATCATTAGCAATAAAGATGAGTTTTAAAACACAGACAATCCAATATATATTAAAAGACATCAAAAGATACCATCTGAGAGATGCAAGAGAAGATCCAAAAGTGTTCAAGATTGTAATTGAGTCATTGTTTCCAATGATGAAGTGATTCTGAAGAGCCCCATAAACAAGTCATTGAATTACAGGTCAAAGAATTGGAAGAAATATTCAGAGATCATTGAGAAACTATACAGCAGAAGTTATGAATATTGTCTGCAAGTTCCTCTTCTTCCAAAGCAACCAAAGAGTGCCACTAAGAATCAGCCCACAAAAAGATGAATATTTTTGTTTGTACTTTGTACAGCAAATTATGAATTAAAATATCTGCTACACAGGCATACTCATACTCTTCAGTTTAGCAATGATATATTCTTGTCCAAAGTATCAGAGAACTAGTATATGGAACAGGACAAGATTTACTGAAATTAATGAAGTCTACGAGCCTGACAGTTCCAAAAAGCACCACCATGAATTTTGTATCACTTCATGTGGTACCAGGAACTAATTTTCTGTCAGCATCAGTACTCTCAAAAATAATGGCTATCTGCACCTGTCCTACTCTAACAAACCTGCATAAAGTCTTGACTTTACTTCAAATCTTTTCAGTGCTTACCCATCTGCTTCTAAGTAATACATATATATCCATATAGCCAACATTCTTACATATTTCCATATATCTCTGTAATGTATTTAAGACAGCAAGATCCTTTTGCAGTACTGACAAGAGCCTGCCACAGCTGTATTAGTGTATCAGGTGTACATCTTCAGCCACCATTCAACACATCTATAACCTTTCCTTCCATACACTTCAGCAAGTATTAATTCCCAACATCTAATGTCAGCTCCAAATACAAAAGCTAACATTTCCACAAGTATCATAGCTCAACACTTTATTTTGTCATTGTCTGAGTTTCACTGAAAGCTAAACTACTACAGGACCCCCTCTTACTAGCCACTTTATGGAAACTAAGAAAGAAAATACTTAAGAAATACCAAATAATCTACATGGGATATCTCCAAAACTCAGTGAAAGCTGATTTAGGCTCAGAGGCCTAAGAACTTATCACTCTGTTGGAAGAGTTCTCACATGCATGAGACCATCTAAACTCCTTTTAGAATCCTGCTAAAGGTTAGATGGACTCTATCAGGGTTAAACCATTTTCTTCCATCTTGTAAAATATTTCCTTGTGGTCTAGTTGACATTTTTGATTCTGAGTTCTGAAATGGGATGAAGAAAACACAAATGTTTGGTTTAACTGACACACCTCTAAACATTGAATTAAGGCAGGAACAGGCTCATAAAGGACCCTGTAAAGCCTCAGAAACCATCCCAGGATAATCAGGGAGGGCTTGGCACGTTTGATTCTTCTAAGGTTTAAAAAAACCCAAACAAACACAATCTGAAACACCATCTCCACAATACTGCAGGGGTCTTTTTCATATCCTTTACAAACCCTAATTAATACATACTAATTCCTCTTTGAAAGTCAGACTAAAAAAGCTAATACAAAACAGTATGCCTTTGTCAGGTGAAGAATATAATGTTAAAAATAATTCCTAAATTTTTTAAATATTAAGACTGAATTTGTTCTACTTCAGTAAAGGACATTCCTTTTTGTATTCATATTAATATTACATAAAGAACATAAACCACTAATTTGATAAAGCTAGTATTAAGCAGAAGTAACAATCTCATTGTATATAGACAGGTCAAAATGGAGAAGTTCCAACATTGCAACAATTATTTATGCCTCTGCAAACTGAACAAAAGCCTGATTTTGTTTTAGCTGCAATAGGTAATCATTTTATCTCTTCATTCTTGTAGTTGTGGACATGGTAAGATGAAAAAGCACCAGTACAGTAAAAGCCTGTGTTCATCCATACATTACAGGTTCTATGGAATTCAAAAGAAACCCAAGTTCAATGTGCAAATTTTGGCCATCTATCACTAAATTAATAGAAAAAAACCATTAAGCAGTAAAATAAAACTTACTGAGACACTTGTGCAGCAGTTGCATTATCTGTGGAAACTGAAAATAAAAACAAAGGATTTAATTAAGAATATTTTAAAATGTGGAAATACAGAAGTACTCACTGTTAAATGAAAGTACAGAAATAATGCAACACAAAATAGGACTGTGATAACACAAGAGACATCCACATGTAAGTATTTATATACTGTATAAAAAAGACAGCACATGTACTCACCTTTCTCTACAATAACTTGGCAAGTATGGGTCTGGTTCTCACTCAGATGTGTGGCCATGTTATCCAAGCCAGAAACATCAGCCAGGAAATCGCAGTTAAGACACACTACAGTCACACCTCTAGGAAACAAAAATCAAAGAGAAAGTGTAATTACAACATGGTCATGGAAACACTTTTCTTAATTTACAGCAACTGGACAGACTATTAAAAAAAAATCAACTTCAGATGAGATGATTCACAAAACATAATCTTACTTTTTCTACTGCAACTAGTATCAGGAAATTCCCATCAATGAGCAGGGCATCTCCATGCTGGATATAGTACAAAGAACATGACTTTAGACAGAAATGTATCTGTAGAGCATGAGTTTCTCTGTTTGGATGGTTGTTTTTTTTCTTTCCCTGACCCCCTCCTTTTGCACCTTATGAAAAATCAAACAATAATAATAAAAATTTGAAACTCCTCAGAATTAAGTTCATAAATGTGGACAAATAAGTATTTGTCACTGACCAGAACACTGCTATTGGAAAAGCTGGTGGTTTTATTCCTCTGCTCTAAACTGTTGAAATTCAAGAGGTTCTAACCTCAACTAACTTATCTGTTCAACAGCAGAAAGTAAAAACATAATGATCTATAACTGAAAAAAGCTGAATTACCGTAGATTTTCTGAATGCTTCTTAAAGATCCAAAATCTTTTACTTGGACGAGCACTGTGAAAACTAAATATATGAAAACATTACCACTTAGACTGGTTTTCTTGAATCCATTACTTCACATAACCTCCTCACTAGTCATGGTACTACAATCTGCTTATGACAAAACATGAAAATAGAAGCCTAAGTTACTGAACTGCATTATTCTTAAACATTAAATTGCTTAAAGCTTACAAACTTGTGAATCTCAGCTCTAGTTTAAAACATTGGCTCACTTTTAAATGAGTTTGGGAGGTGAAAAGCTTAACTGTGCTGGCACAGTCCTGCAAGAACAGACTTTTATTGCTTCCATCAGCAGTCCAGCTTTTGAAGAGCCATGGCTGTAGCTATAGAGTGCATCACAAAAGAGCTAAAACTTGGCTGAACTTGTGCTTCCTAAAGAGATGGCTTTCAATGAGAAATGAAATAACCTGTAAGCTGTCTCTTATGCAGGTTAAGTACATGCCAACACTGTTCTCTCCCATGGAACAACGTGCAGGCAGCTGAGTATGGGGGCTGCTCCTTCACAAACACCCTCCCTCTAACACTCTTCCTCCTCACCATCCCTTTTTCCTTACACTCACCAAAGAGGTGATGATAGGTGCTGCAAAGGATCAGAGTAGGAGATGGATTAATGCATCAAGGGGACAAAAGATTGGTGATTTTACTGCATGGATGAATTTGACCTGCCATCCAGACCACTGGCAACAGTAGGAACAATTTACCTTAGATCCCTCTTTCCCCTTCCAGAGTAAATTTTATCATCTTCTGCAGTTGGAACTAAGCACTAATTATTCTATTATTTTTTTTAAGCATGCAAACAATAGATTACACACATAAAAGCATGTAAACTTTTTCAGCCTAGGACCTCCATGAGTATTGAAATTAGTATGAATAGGTCAATATAAATAAAGTATGTCTAAAAACTTAGGTCACACATAGAAGAATTCTAGCATTCACAAATGCCAAGGCACTTTCTATGTACATGAATTCAGAAAGAAAATCACATTCACTATTTTCCACAATACAGTTGGCTTCTTCAGGGCACAGGATTAACAAGTAGGTTTTTAAAGTTTTCTTTTACTGTCACTGCTACGTGATCTGTATCTAATTACTGCATAGTATAATTCTATGGCTCTGAAAATGAATGTATTTGTTTACTTAACAGGCTTTTTTACAGCTGTCATCCCTAATGCTCTGCACTGCCCCACAACTAGTGACAAAATGAGATGTTATTTCTATGGATGACCAGAAGTAGTGTAAGGAAAAGTACCCACTAGGGTTTGCTATTGAAGACATCCTTTAAATCAGAGCACAGACCTTACTAGCAATATCTGTGGCCTGTATGCATTCAGCACTTGTAAAACCTGATGAGCCATTTAATCTGAAAGCCAGAGAACATGCAATAATTGGTCATTGTTTGCCAAGTCAGGCTGAAGTGATTATGGAAGATCCCATGGAAACTCTGAAGCAAAGGTATAATACTGCCTGAACCATTGGATTTTTAAAGCAAAACAAGAACGTGGAGTTGAAGCCTTCACTGAAAAGCAAAAAATCCAACTGTACACTTTTCCCTGCCAGTCTGAGGACCCAGTTCAAAATTCACCTAACAAACACTTCACACCTTCCATGAACTTAGGAAGTATTTACTAAACCAGTAAAAACTTTGAAGAGTTCTTACTTCATCATGTGATTCACGTAGGCTTTGCTACAGCTGGTGTTGTATCTGCATAAACTACAGTGGACGTAAGCAGGAAAGTGACTTGCAAAATCTTTTATTTCCGAGAAACACTCAATGCATTTGTGAGTTCCCACACGAAGCCTAACAGTAACATGAAAAAGTTATCAGTTAACAGCAACACTTCCAGAAGACATAACTATTACAAACTTTTTGCTTTAAATACCAAGCTTGCCCATACTAGAGAAAAAATGAGGAACTTAAAAATGCTTCAGCTAAATACTTATAAGTTACACTAGCACAAATGAAGAAAACTTTGCTTTTACTTGAACTATGATTTCATTATGATCCTAATAAAAAAGTGGAAGTTAATGAAAGCATTTGTTACTGGCCACTCCTGGGAACAAGAGATAATGCAGTGGATGAGAACCTCCAACTTCAGCTGCTGCTGTTGTCTCCATGCCCTTGAGAAGTATTTCCAATAATCATTTCCATCCATCACAACACACAGAAAAAGCCTTTGGCTTTTCTGTCACCCCAATGTTACCCACAAGCTTTGAACCATCTACAAAGCAGGAATATAATCCTGCTCTCCTCCACTTTTGCTGGTTTTGGATCTCTCCCAGAGTTACACACTGAGGAAGTTAGAAACTGGAGGGGTGACATCCACCTTTGACAAAGAAAAATGCTAACTTATCATATCTAATGAAATTACCCTCCAATGTAATAAACAGTCCATAAAACACCCATGAAATCAGTAACACAAGGACAGCAAACCCCAAAAAACTCTGAAGATAAGGACAGCATTCTCCCAAAAGCATGCTTTTACTTTCTTGGTTTTTTTAATTAGCTCACAAAAATGCAGCATCTCCTGGGACAGACAGGATTTAATCTTTTAACAAACAGGTTCAAATAAACAAATAAAAGAAAAAAAAAAGATGGGAAGAGAAAAAAAGAAAAAAAAGGCTCCATGCAGAAAAAAATTCTAGAAGTGGCACAGAGAAGTTTCAGGAACACTTGTTCTTCCATCATAAAGCAGTCTGCCACCACCAAAATTGGTGAATGAATATTCAGAATTACAGCCACAATTCCAGTATGTGGAAAGTGTATGCATCTCCTTCCTTGGCAAACCTGAGGTTCCAGATCTTCTGTATTACAGCATTAAAGTTACTGAAAGACCATTAAATGATCAGTTATTTATGTTCAAGTGTACTTAAAGGCAATTTTAATGCTAGTATTTTACCTTAGATTATGAAATGCTATATTTGTAGGTTCTTTTTTTTTTCTGCTGTTTGTCCATGCATTTTGTTTCTTCGACGTAGATTGTTTTGATTTTCCTCTTGACTTACTTGTATTCGATTTGTTATGATTTTTAGTGGCTGTATTTTTAGCTTTAGGGGATAACTGAAATGTGGAACTGCCTGTACTAACAGAAGATGTAGCTGATGGTCCTGACTGATGAGATCCCAAAGACGCTCGAATAGTCACCTACAAGAATGAAGTAAAAAAAAAATTCTGTTTAGATTTAAGCTCTGCAAGTTCCCACTTTTATTTGTCTCAAAGTTTAAGCCACTTTACAGCACAAATCATAGCATAAGAAACTCTCCTGATTAAACATTACTCTGAAGAATACAAAATCTTGTTACTAGACTAGAGTTAACCTCTAATAGCTAACTGGACACTTAAAGAGTTTGTTTTAGTCAAAATAGTTCACCATGACAAAACATACTGTTTTCTTTCCAGAGCTGCAACTGGCAAGATCCTGCTTTCTTAAATAATAATAAAAAAAAATGCAGCAGAAGTGTCAGGCCAATCAGCCCTACTAAGAAGAATATCAAACCATCCCATCAGTGCCTGATTTCACAAAAAAGTCCTGTGTCTTGTTGCCTCATGATGAGCCAGCCTACTCCCTTCAGATGTGTTTCCTCATCCTAGAACTCCAAGGAGCAATTCTGGTTTCTGACCTCCTACCTGGTATTCTCAAACTCCTCTGTCATGCTCTCAAAATGTGTTTCCAACTCACAACATGACTCCTAATTATATTTCCTGCCCATCCTCCTAAGTTTTGAAGCACTTCGTCTTCTAAATCTGGTTCCAGGTTTTTCAGTATTATCATTTGCATCCTGTCAAGGCCTACTAACATGAATTTTAACATAATCTAAGCTTTTATTAGGTCATGAAGGCTGTGAAATCTTTAAAAAATTGAGGTATCATCACAGAGTAAAGAACTGGTTGGTGTTTTACATTCCTTCTGCCAAGCAAGACAATCAACAGCAACTGAAGTAATTTTCCCTTTCTGACTCTACAGCAAATGAACTGTAAACAGCTGATCAAAATGTTAACTTTTCCTCTTCCTTGCAACTGAAAGGACAGATATTTTAACACCCTACTAAAAAACTGTTGGAAAAAGTCCCAAAATCTACAAGAAAATCCTAGTCCAAGTAGTTCCTTCTTGAGAAATGGAAGAATGACTTAAAGACAGTGTAAGTGTTCTGAGGGGACCCAAGTTTTCCTCACATAGCTTCAAATACTGAACCTAAAGAAGACCTGGGGAACCCAGTTTTAAGCACATATATTTTATGGAGAAGTAGATCTTGCATTTTTATATAGTTTTTTGCCACCACCTTCCATAAGTTGAAAATCTTTCACAAGAAATGATGCAAAAGCAGCTCCCAGCACAAGAAAGCATAAATGGGAAGGGACAAATTAACCATCAGCTCTGGTTGGACTACTGGCATGTATGTAGGTGTATGGAACAATGGGACAGAAAGCAAAAGCACACATCAGCAGGAAGAAACCATAAATTGTGTCTGGTAATTCTTCAAATAGGAGCATTTTTTAGAGTTCTAAAGGTGAGGGGAAAAAAAAAACCGAAACAGAACATACACAAAACAATACAACCCCAAAACTTTGTTTGGGAAAAGAAAGAAAACCACTTCTTTCTATTCTGCTCTTTTCTCTACCAAGACTTTTTTTTTCTGTTGTCCCCTCAAGTTTTCCTGCATGAACACTCACCTTTGTTCCAGGAGGCAAACCTTCTAATTGCTTGGGTTTCCTAAATGTTCGGTGATGCTGAGTCTTGTGATCCATTTTTTCTTTGCATGTTAAAAATTGCAGTCTGCATTTCGCGCAGCGGTATATTCCCTTTTTCTTTTAAAGACAAATGACAATCTATAGTTAGCATGGATGGCATGACAAAACTCTAGCCCTAGCTTGCCTCAAGCAATGCTCATGCACTTCCTAAAACACCAACTAAACAAACTCCTAATACTATACAAAAACAAGATACTCTGTAGGAATTAGATACTTGAAAATGCAAGGCAGAACGCTTACTAAGAGGAGGAGGAATCAGAGCCCCAGTTACAAGACACTTGATTATCTTTTTCTTTATTTGAACTAGTGGCAGATTTGCTAGTAACCTCAAGAAAAGCAGAATCAAATCACTACAATGTAATGAAGAAACCAAACAGCAAGAAGGTTCTTCCAAGGATATTCAGAGATTATTTTAGACAGGGAGCTGGTATCACACAAAAACAAGATCAAGTCTAACAATTCCCTTAAAGACTTCTGAAATTCTTCTAATGTATTCTCATAAACTATTCTTATCCAGTAATAACCATACATATCAGAGGGAGATTCCTTACGTGTGTTTAGCATTTTGCTAGCATTAAGATTGAAAAGACCTGCTTACCTGATGCTTCATGTAATGATGCATATATGGTGCTCCAATTTTAATAACTTTGAGGCAAAATGGGCATAGCAAATGTTTGGTGTTTTCATGAACAGTTCTAAAATGTGTTTCTACATCTGAAAAAGCCGAGGATCTGTAGTTGCACACCTAAAACAGGAAGTTTGATTTTGTTGTTACAAGTTTACTGACAGTGAAGACAAGGGAGTGGTGTGATCTAAATATGAAAAGTCACTCAGATACCTGGCAAACATAAGGCATTTCACCAGGCTTATGATTGTCCTTCATATGTTGCAAAAGAACTTGCTCTGTATCAAATGATAATTCACAGATTTTACAGATGGCTAGAAAAAGTAAAAACAAGAAAAAAGTTAAAATTTGATAGGGATCATATGTACATAAATTATTATATATATATGAAATGTATATATCACTACAAGTAAAGCAATCAAGTGATTATTCTATTCTTTAGAAGAAATTCCCTGTACAGTTTCAGAAAGCCAGGAAGGCAAGGGCCTTAAACGTGAGGTCTTAAAGTAAAGCTTTCAAATAAAAATAAATAAACAAACAAATAATGCCAGGAAAAAAACCAAAAGCTTTTAAAAATGCTTTTTTGCATATATATTGCTCTCCAAACAAAAAAGGAAGTGCTCTGTTCCTATATTAAATCTCAATATTATTGTTATTCAAGTATAGGAGCTTTATTCTGAAATTAGAATCTAGGAAATAGAAGTTGGGAAATTTCTACAAATTTTTGCTTAGAAAAAAGCTCATTGTGCTAGGATGCAACTCACTGGAGGACTCGTAAGGCGTGTGTGTGCTCTCGATGTGGCACTGCAGCTGGAACGGCGTGGGGAACTGTCGGTAACAGTGCTGGCACGTGGTGTGGCTTTCCCAACTTTCATTGCTTTGCTTCTCAAGCTCCAAGTGATGTTTCATGTGGTTCATGAACCTTTAAATTATAGTGAAGGGGAGGAAAACACTGCATTTTAACATTCCCTATACATACTGCATGCAAGATGTACAGAATCCTTTAGAAATTTTACTCTGTAAGGACTTCTCAATTTAAAAAAAGTCACACTCACAAAAGTGATGCAGACCTTGGAACTGGAAAAAACAAATGAGCAAGGAGAATAGTCTCTCGAGCTCAAGCTTGTACTATCATTCAGTTGCTTCAGAAACAGAAACAAGAAAACCAGAAAAAGTCAACTTAGTCTATCCAGTTTTCTTACCAGACAAAAGAAACTGACACTGTTACTCCATAGTGCCTTAACAGAAAACTATTGCAATGGTATGTTCAACCACAAATCTTTCAAAGAAAGCAGGAGATTGCCATGATGAATCACCTTCTGCTTTTCTGAATTTCAGTCAAAAAACTTATACTTGAATTAGGAAGGTAAAATGTATTTATTTTGTTCACTATATATAAAGGTGCAAAATACACCTTGGAACAAAAATTCTTTAATTATAGAACTATGGAATAAAGCTACAAGGTTACAGTAAAAATTAATATAGTTAAAGTCAATGCCACAGAAATTTAAAAAAAATAAAAAGGGCTCATACATTCTTAATCACTTGCTGTGGAACACACAGGCATCATAGCACCAATTGCTTACAATATAATGCTGAGTAGAAAATAGTGCCTTATTTAATGATTAATAGGAAATGTCACTGTTTTAATTACAGAAAACTTGTTTTTTTCAATAATACGTGTCTAATGTTAGCATAAACCTGCTCGTTTTAACTTGCAGACTATGCCCTTTGAAACAACAGTCCATTTTTCAATTTTACATTCTGCTACTTCAGCTTCCCTTGAACACTGCATGTAAAGAAGTTCAGTGACCTTAACTTCCAAAGGAACGATGACACAAACTTGTCTACCTACTAAAACAGCTTACTGGAGTTTTATCAGCATTTGGAAGTAAAATTACTCCAACAAAATAACAGATGTTACATAAGTGAACTACTGACTATTAGTCATTGCGCGTCCCTAAAGGGAATTACCGCTCGCACCTACCAATATCGCCATCAATCCAGATGGCAAATTGTAAAATCCTTTGTGCTGCCCTTTCTAACCCCTAAGTCCTACAACTGCTCTTATCAAAACTCCATGTTTATCTTAGACAACACTAAAATTTGTACTCAATCTGTAAAAGGTTTCATGTTATGGCCATGCATGCAAAGTAAAAATTAATTCCTTTTCTGTTTAGTCACCCAAAATTATTAGTTCTCAGTACAAAAGGAACTCTCCTCCAGAGACAAAATTTTAATGCATGACACTACTATGGACTGTAAGTGATTAACAAATAATTAAGGAAATGAGTTCAAATACCTTATGTTATTTTTAAGAACTTTGAGACAACTGATGCATTTAAAAGTCGTATGAGTCTTCTGCTCCTGTTGTACCTGCTGGAGATCACCTTCATCCTTCCCATAATAAAAGTCATTAACTAACATAATCAATTTTCCTTTTTCAGTCTCGATGGTCTTGCCTGTTGTGCTCAAACACTCTGTTTGGACCACTGCTGGGAAAAAGCTATTCACCATATCTGGACAACAATACTGGATGCAAACAGGGAGAAGAGATGAGACAGAGAGAGACAAAGGTATCAGTCTAACCAAACTGCATCAATGAGAACAGCATTGTAAAAACTGAAGGCACTAACCAGAGTTAGATGCAAAGCTTAATGCTCTGACACAATGATCTTAGTCATATTCGATTTTGAACAGTGACTTATCTTTAACTAGTGTTTAAGTAACACTATGTATTGTAAAATTGAAGATGAAGATTCTCATAGGTTCATGTAAGATGAATTTAATAAAGAAAACAATATTAGTGTTGCCTTACTCTTGCAAAAAAATTCTATTTCATTTACATTTAATAAAAAGAAAGAAAAAAGCAGTTTTCATGCAAGTGTTTTGTAGACAAGTGTAAGTTTATTGAGAACTTAATGGGAAGTTTTATCCTTTATCTCTTAGGGAAGAATGTATGTTGAAACCTTCAATAGTTCTTTTCAGCATTACTAAAAAACTCAGAATTCTGAGTCACATAATAGACATTGTTCAAGCTTCTTTACGTTGAAGCATACATAAAGAATGCTTAGCCCAAGAGCCATCTCATGAAACTCATCACTTCAAAAGTACAATGTATTTCATAAAGAAGATGCTATGAAGTTTCCAACAAAATTAGAATGTTTCAGAGGACAAATTTTTCTCCCACCAAATAATGGTTCTTACCATGCAGGACTACTTTCCATAAGCCTACTAGTAAGGAGTAATTTCCTGTTGAGGAATTGTAACTCAGTATCCTAAGTAAACACACTGCTTCAATGGTTCCTTCTTACAGTTGATGTACTCAGTGCAAAAGCTATTCTGTACAAATAATGATTAGAAAAAGATAAAACTCTTGGGGTTTTTTCCCACTGCTATCTGTATTTCTTAATTATGTTTCAGAGCTGAAGAGGACAGCAATTACTGCAACCCTGTAAATCAGAACAATCTGTGAGAACAGTAACTCAGATCCTCTCAAATTTGTGTTATACAGTAGCTGATATTCCTTTTTATTTTGGATATTCACATTGTATACAGAGTGCAAAGCCATTTCTCTGTCCCTAAAATAAATACACGTGCCTGAGAATTGTCAGGATTTTTGCCAAATGATAAACATTTGCCAGGAAAAAATGTTTCCAGAAACAACAGTAACTACATCACAAACAGATGAAGTGATGCTCAGTTTCTGTGAGTTTCATTGACCACAGTGTTTACATATGAATTACAAATGAAATTCTTTCCCACAGCTTAAAAACTCTTTTAGCTATTAAGTATCAAGTATTTTTATCTTGCTGCACCAAGTGATACATCAAGATAAAACACGAAGTTTACATTGTCATCTTTGTCTCAGCAAGGATCTTACACAGATGTGGGTCACCTGGCTGCCTATTCTCATAGACACTCACCTTCAGGACATTGGAAACATAAGGCAAAAAGCAGCAAGATTTAGAGCTCCCCTGCTCCTGTCCTGCTTTCCATGACTGCAAGATTCCAAACTAGCTTCCTATCAAACCATGGCACTCTTCCATAACCAAAGAGAAGCCCACAAAGTTTGTTCTAACGCTTACCATCCCCAAAATATTTTACCTTCATATGGTTTTTTAGAGGATCCATAAGATTGAAATGTATATTACATTTTGGACAAGCCCGTGGAAAAGGTCCTCCATTTTTAATGGTGCTGGACACAGCATTTGTCCCTGTAAAATTTAAAACATATAAAGACTCAGAATTCACAAGCAGAATACTCAGTTTAGTAGTAGTGGTAGCATTCTAGCAAAATATGCTATTTCAAATGAAAACTATTACCCTCAATGAAGCTGCAGTAACCATAAGCAAGGCTTTACAAGCATCTTTTAACTACTGTTCCTTTTCCCCAAAGTGACTTGGAGTTGGTTCTGTTTGATACAGACTGATGAACAGATTTTACAAAATCTTACAAACAAACAGGGAAAAAACACGTGAGGTGATGAAGGCAGCATGAAGGGGAGAAAGCATTCTTTCTGTGCACTACCAGCCTACCCCCTACCCTGGATAGGATGGATTTTTGATGTTTTTGTTTCACAATCTTTTCCAAAAAAGCCTGTTTTCTGCCATGACCTGATCATCACAACAGGGTTCAGATAACTGCTTTTGGAAAGGAATTTCACCATTTGGTTCTTAATGATGAGGCTATTTCTCTCTGGGGATTTGTTGGAATCTAGGCTTATTCAAATGCATTATTTCTGTTAAGCAAAGGTGTCTTTGGAGAATCTACAGAATAAATCCTCTAATAATTACTCCCAGTAATTAAAGGAAATAATGCTTCTCTTATCAACATAAATGATTAATACCATTTGAGCAAAAGAGAGACATTAAAGCTTTGCATTAGTTTAAACTTTAATGAATAAACTCAAGGTTTGAGTTTTCTCCAAACTGTCAAAAAACATCAGAGCAAGAGCTTCTTTTCCAGATAAAATTCTCTTGCATTCTCAAGTCATTCACAGATCTGGAGGACTCCACACTAAGTAAGTAGTTTAGAAGTTACACACAGGAAACAACATCTCAACAGTAGAGTCAACTGTTCCTGCCAGGACTATGAAAAAATGTAATAAAAACAAAAACATAAATACAAAGGAATGAGTAAGTGATGAGTTAATAGATGACCATGCAACAGTGTTATACATTTTTACACAAAAACAGTCCTGCCTAGACCATAGATAAACAGTAATTTTCCTTAAGATAACGGTTTTGCTAAGAATCATTATTAAGGACAAAGTCCTTCACAGGAGTGGATGGCCATGTAAAAGATGTACCACAAAACAGTGCTGCAAGTCTTCACTATTACAGTTCCTAAAACATTTTGACACCTCATAGCTAAGTGCAAACTGAGTTGAAGAAAACCAGTTCTGCAGCAAAATCTTGTGTTCTGCAGTGCTTCAGTGCTGGATTCTGTGACAGATTAGAAACTGCTATGCCAGCATGGCATGGCTTAGAGACAAACTCAGCAAAATAAGGCTCTCAGTGAATATCATCTACTTCTTTTTTTACTGAATTTAGCAAGATCCTTCAGTTATCTTTTTTTTTATTACAGGCTGAAGCACAATATCTATTTCACCCAGAAGAGGGTGGAGGAGATTCCTTTGCTGCAATGTTCATGTTATAGCCACATCCTTCTGGTTGCTGAAAACAGCAAACGAGCTCTAAACAAGGCATGCAAAAAAGCCAAATCTGAAATGATTCCAAACAATCATTTTAACATTATAGGAGAGAGGATGTCTTGGAAACATCTCCAAGTCAAGAATAAACCCTGGCCTACTGCAATTACTAAAAAGCACCTTTTGGCGCAGGACAAAAATGCACCTGGTAGTTAATACTGTGAAACAGCCAAACTAGCTCTCTTCTTGCAGGGAAGGAAAAACCTTTCCAATAACATCCTTTATTTGAAACAGACTTTCTCCCCTCCCACTACTATTTCAAACTGTATCAGAAACACTGCTGATAAAAAAAAAAAGAGGGGAAAACTGCAAAACACACTTTGCAATAATTAGCCAAAGTACAGAATCACAAAAAAATTTAGGGTGGACCTTTGGAGGTGGTTTTGTGCAACTTCCCACTCAAAGCCAAGTCTAATCTTATGCTCAGAGCTATGTCCAGTCAACTTCTAAATATCTCCAAGGATGGGGATTCCACAATCTAATTTGTTATTGCCTTTCCTGGCATTGCTAAAAAACTTTTTTTCCTTCATCTCATCAGAATTAGTTCATAAATTCAGCTGTCATAGAATTAAGTCAAGAATTCTTTCAATCTTGATTTTCTGGTTGGTTGCGTTTTGAAGTTCCAACCCCCATTCCCTTATTCGACATAGAAAATCTGAACTAAGAATGAGGTCAGGGGCATTTAATTTTATCACCTGTCTTCAAATGAATAATTATTGCTCTACAGAATTCAAACCTATCTACTAAACAGTAACAGTCTAAAATTTGAATAGGTAATAATCTCAAAAATTAATTTGTAAAGGTATATAAATCCTTCAATAGAATAGCTATTTTTATTTTACAATAGCTATTTTTACTTAGTGTAAGAACAGTTACTTACTTACACTGCTTTAAGAGCATTAAAAGCACTGCCCAACTGAAACACTACAGATGTGTTAGCTTTTCCCATGACACAGAGGCATCTTCCTTCCATTTGAAGATCCATTTTGTGCCTGTGTAACTGTTGGACAGTTACCCCTAAGTGAAACAGCCAAGCTGCTTCTAGCACCGACCTCATGATGCTTGGCCTGTTTTGGAGTTACACTGTTGCCTTCAGAAGCAGCAGGAAGTTCAGATACACACCACTCTCATTTAGACCTACAGCACTTTAATTTAAAGAACCTCAGTTTTTTCCATAGTAATTAGAACACATTAGTGGTGACTGCAATTTAGAGTCCACACAAAGCAGTTTTAAGATTTTCCTAAACTAGTATGCCATACTGAAGTTAAGAAAACAATCTCCAACTCAGACTGAAGGCTCAGGCCAGTGAAGCAGGAAAGGGTAAACACAAGACATACAGATCCATCTCTGAGACCCCAGTAAACCACACTATGGCCACCTGAATTCATCTGGCCTACTTTTCACATCTTGACCCACTCTAACCTGAGACAAGGTGAGTTCAGAGTAATAAAGTTCAGCTAAGCAGCTGCTTTCTGCAATGCCTGCTATTTGGAACAAGCTCTGTGCTTCTGATGAAAAACACCCCTCCTTTTTTTCTGGTTCTGTGTTAATGCTGTTTTAGCTTATTATATAACCCTGTAAAGTTCATTTTGCATGAAAAATGAAGAAAGTGTTGTACCTTGTAATGAACAAGCACGACACATCTATCTGCTCTCTTCTTCTGAAAGAATATTACATGTCCTTATGGTTTGCAGTATTTCTTCTGAAGAAAATCCCTAAAACTAAACAAACAAACCGCCCTCCCAAAAAACCCACAACAAAACAAAAAACTAACAAAAAACCCACAAGCAAAAAAAACCAAACAAAAAACAACACAAAAAAAATCCACAAAAAAACGAACCACAAAACCCCTCAAAATACCCCATAAAAAAACCCCCAAAAAACACCATCAACAAAAAAAACCCCCACCAAAAACAACAAAAAAAACCCCAAACAACTTTGAAATTGGGAGGTTCAGTGGCTGATTAACATGCCCATAAACACTCAGCTCCATTGTGTGAGAAACCCATGTCTCTGTCACTGTAAGATCCTTGACAACATGAACTGAGTACAGAGATCAGTCCTCAAGTAGACCTGAACAACACAGCTACAAACCAAGAAGCCTGAAGCACCAGCACAGGTCTTGTAAGCCTCTCACAATGACAGACTACAAATAGCCTTAAGATAGTAATAAAATATGTCAAAGGCTTCAGTTCTGGACACAATGATCTAAGCTAAGGACATTGTGGTATACCCCCCCTCCAATGATAGCTGCTCCAATGATTTCTCAGGGTGTAACAAGCAGCTCAACAAGAGATACCTTGTGTCACCACAAATTATTCAAACTTCTGAGAAGAAACAAAACAGCCCTCTGGCATCCTCAGTTGTGTTTACTCAGCAGGAACTATCTAAACTTAGCCAACAGTCTGGAGAATCTCCCCATTCAATGCACACAGGCAGATCCCCAGCAGGAAATGCTGATGAACATCCTGGAGAATTTGCCACACTGTGTCTCACGCATGGGAAAATACAATTCACTTGATATATAGATACCTAAACATCCTAACATTCTCCTGTGTAGTACACCTTTCCTTCTTTTTGACATAAATAAATATGAGGCTCAAATGTCTCACTCTTGCCTAAGGTTCATTCATTCTTACATTCACAAAATGATCAGGTTATTAATGAGATGCTACTACTTCCTAGGGGGTTTTAATTTACTTATACTCACCATGTTAGGTATATATGAGCTGCTTACATTGACATCTGTCCTGCTCAGCCAAGGCTTCCATAGAGGTGGTATGACCTCAGCATTCCTCTGTATCACTGAGGCCATTTGAGCATCTAGCCATCAACCTACAGCAGGCACTGCTGCTGCTGAATATTAAACTGTGTATAGCTGTGCAATGAGGGCCAGGGAAAAGCTGCTGAATATTAAACTGTGTATAGCTGTGCAATGAGGGCCAGGGAAAAGACACAAGGTGTAACTGAGTTTTCCAGAATCCTCAGTGAAGTACTTCATTTGACTGCAGAAAACCCAATCTGGAAACAAGGACTATTTTCCTATGTTTAAAAAAAACCTGTTTATAATTCCAATTGTAAAAGCTTAACACATCTGTGTTAAAAATCTTGAAGACCTTTATGTATTTATAAAGGTGAGTAGTCTTAGTCTATACAACTCTGATTAGTAAAAAAGAACTATAATAATACTAGAACACACACAGGTCTGCATTTTAGTTCTGTTGTTTGTTCACATAAAAATTAGGCCTATTTTGAAAACTAATTACACCAACTCCAAAATATTAAATAATATCTTGCTGGTATAAATCAGATGACACTTCTTATCATGAAAGTGCCTCTCTCAGCTGGAGTGTGGACACAAGGATTCCTCAAATCACCCACGTTCCAGGCTGGTTTGTCCAATTCCCTACGCAGCAGGTCACAGGGACTCCAAGTACACAGGAGAACAGGGAAAAGCAGCAGCCAAACAATTCTTGTTTGGTCACGCTGTGCTAGTAGTGAACTCTCCCATAGCTATGATCCAGTTGTTGGCTATGCTCATACACATAATATTCCTGTGTACCACATCCATGCTGGCAAGGAAGGAGCAAAGTATACTGGCTGCAGCACCACCACCTTGCTGACAGGTTTCTGAACACACAACACCACTGTAAAAACCTTAATGCTGCTCTGTGCACCTGGGCCTGATTCTATAAATGATGGAAAAAGACATCAGAAATAGTAACCCAGTATAGAAGCACCAAATGTACTGTGGTAAGAGAACAGGCACATGACAGGCAAATTGCTTCAGGCCTCTTAGTGCAGCCCTGCACCAACATCTCCCATTAATCTGGAGCTATGGATTCATGGATGCAGTCCAGTCAACTCCACACAACAGGTCGTTCAGTCAGCAATTTCTCATTCCTCCAAGTGGGTGAAGTTTGTGGGAGAATGTTCTCACAGTACTCTCAGCAAGCTCCATTTTACATCATCCCCAATGCCATCCCACCTGCATGGAGGAGCTGCCAATGCTCTTTGCCTGAACACCACCACCTACTCAGCAGCCTAAGGAGACACTTGGAGTCCATTAGCAACCTGCCATTGCCCTGCTTAGATCTCAGAAATAAATATTTATGCTATACTGAGCTAAAAAATGTCTTTCATGATCCACGTGCATAAGTTGTAATGTCCTGCAGAGTATCAAAGGCCAATTCCCAAAAGGATTCTGCTTTTAAATACCATATTCCAGAATGTCTTGTGCCTACAGTGCTGTATATGAACTAGGGAGGCATAGCACCACAGCCAAGTAGGCTTTGGCATACATCAACATGAATTTAAGCTCATTACGTGGCCTCACCAAGCAAGCAAAACCACAAAATACACACACTTCCCTTCTGCAAAGTGAAATGTATTTTAAATTTGCCTTCTGTGTTAATATTAATGTTTCAACCCACAATAATAAAAACTTTTATTTTAACTTTCAAATCCTATTGCCATCTTGCAGAAAAGACTAATTATGGCACACTTAAAATGCTTTGAATTGCAATCCTCAGTGCTTTTAAGCATTTCCTTTTTTTCCCAGTGAGGGACTAATACAAGTAATTTTAAAGTAAGCAAGCCTCCAAAGTTAAAAAAACCAAACCCACAAACAATTAAACTTTAATACCTGTCCTTTGGAGAACAAGGGCTGGAATCTTGAACCATTTGCAAAAAAACCAAACTATTTCCTTACTTGACAAAAAGCTATTTAACCCAAGACAAGAATGAGACCAACAGAATGGTCGTACACAAACAAAACACACTGCAAACCCTTCACTGATACACTTCTGGAGTGAATACCTAAATTAAAAATGCAAAATCACCACATGAAGCTGAGCAAAATAGCTATCCCTCTGTCCTATGTAGCTTCTTAGCATGACCAGTGAGGCCATTCACTGTACTTAAGCTCTTACTTCAGGAAGAATCAAAAGTCATTGTCACCCATAACTTATAGACAGAATAATGGAGTTCTGGTCAGTTATTAAAAAAGTACAATCCTTCACAAAGGAGGAGGAAAGTCCCAAGTTATAGCCTTCTTAAGACTGAATACACCATATGCTTCAAATCTACTTCACCTGCTGTGACACACACACACGAAAGGTGCTTTTTGGCTTCTTTTTAGGTAGATTAAATATTTACTGCTTGAAAAGCTGGTTGAAAAAAAGGGGGTTGTTGTCAAATGACATACTCTCTCCCTTCCCCTCCTTTTCAGGAATGATCCTTTTGATCCCATCTATTCCAACTCCTGCATAAAGCAGTCAGAAAACCCAGATCAATCATCACAGGGAATTCATCCAGCAGACTCAGTTCTTCAGGTACTGTGCACAGCCCCTCTTTTGCTAACAGCCTTCTCCTAATCCCACTGGTCAAAGAGTGACGAGTACACTGAAAACAAACCTTTACCTGTCAATAAAGATACAGAGGATCTGGCGATGCTTTTTCCCATCTAAATGAGCATTTTAAGATGACATCAGTTGATTTTATAGTCAGTTTAATGCACTGAAAAGCAACATCTGACAACACAAGACTCCAAAGTTCTTTTCGTTAAACATTATACAGTTTTATGTACAGGGGAAGAAAAAGGTAGCTATACTATAGTCTAGAAATCCTATTTAAAGTGATAACCCAAAGATCTGCACTGGAGTTAAATGACATTATGTTGTTTCTTTCTCTTATCAACTACTACAGTCATACCCACCTGTTACATTCACTGCTGGCCCAGTCTGGTACTGTGGAACTCCCGAGTTCTGTCTCACACCAAACAGTATACCAGATGTATTATCTGGTGCATCTGGTGGAGAATCCATAATATAATCCTAATAAGATTTTCAAGAAGGAAAAGAAATTTGAGGTTTAATATTTTTTTTTACTTGCAGGCTTCAAAGGGTTTATTTTAAAAACATACGATTGCTTAAAAGTACTCAGAAGTACTCAGCTGAAAATCAAGTTCATTACAATCTCCCCAAAATAGTTTCTTTTGACATTTTAATAAGGTTGCAATTCTCATCAGTGCTTGTTAGTTTTTATAGCTGTGTATTCAGAATAGCAAAAACAATCCTAAGATTGACCTGGGAAAGACCATTTAATGAAATGTCACTAAACTGTTTGAATTGCTAATTGTAAATGCTTTTGTTCAAAAGTCTGATGATGTTTCAAATTATACTTGATTGTTTTCCAAAAAAACCAAACACTTTCTTCTGTCAACCTAAACTCAGGCATTTCCCTGTTACTACTGCATAACATCTTGCTGCATCTTTAAAGAACAAGAACCAGAACTCAAAAGTAGCACAACCCTGCAGCAAGTAGAAGCTCCTCAAAGCAAGATGGTATTAAGATCAAATTCTACTAAGTGCTCAAGCTTTAATGGAAGTAAGGGATATCTATAGCATCTTGACTGGGAAGGGCACTAATTCCTGATATCATCAAAGGTTTTTTTCTTTTATGTAGAGTAACTTTGGAAGAATTTCTGAAAATAATATAATCAAACCCTCTTTTCAAAGCCCAGCTAACCTAAAAGTTGGTTCATGTTTCCCAGCATCTTGTTAAATTAAGTTTTGTGCATCTCCAAGTACAGGTATTCTTTTATCCTTCAGTTTAAAAGGTCTGTCCTTTGCTACATATAACCTAAAAAATTAAATAGCCCATATTTCTTGTCTCCAGCACTGAAAACTGTTAAAACAGTTCCACTGATCTAGAACAGTAGTAACAGTTCCCCTGTTTATAACAAGTAACATTTAGAGGAAAAACCCCATGAAATTCAGTTCTCTTTACAAATATTCAAAGTTAAGAGGGCGAGGTAGGAGAAACATTTTTCAAGATTCATCAGTACTGGTCACATTTTAACAAGCCATTCATCCTAGCACAATCTGGAACATGAAATATTTTCAGGAATAGCAATAAGCAGTTAAGAAAAAACATAACAGAGTTAAGTTTAATTTTAACATTAAGGTAGAGATGGAAAAGTATTGGCAGTTTCAACTCTGAATAATTCAAATGGTTACACTTCATCAAGCTGTATTGTGAAACAAAAAAATAACAAAAGTAGGGCTATCTTCCTAAAATAAAAAAATAAACAAATTTTAAAACTACCCAATATACATACAGAGACCTTGTCATCAGTGTATCCATGACACAAAAGCCAAAATATGTTTTGCTGAAAAGATCAAGCTCACAAACTGCTTCCCATTCACAATTGTGCTATTTCCTTGAAAACATCCCTGTTGAAGTCACCACATCTTTAACTACCACCATGTAAACCAAACTTAATGGAAGGAAATCTAAAGGAGCACAAGTACATAAACAGGTGTGATAATCTGATTTAGAACTCCTAAATACCAGAACAAAAAGGAAGATGCTGCTCCCCCATCCTGCCTTTTTATTGTACATCTCCTTAAAGGAAGACCCTTCAGGACCTTCATAGACAGCAACTCTTTTTTCTGGTGAGTCGTGTAATCCACTGAACCAAATTCAAGACAGATGTTCAGGAGTAGCTGTGGAAATAGTTACTGAATTGCTGGGTTGTATTTGCTACAACAGCTACAGGAGCTGCAGTGACAATAGAGCAGGTGTTACTGTAGTCACAACAGCTGCAGAAGAGCCAGTGAAAGGACAGCAAAGCACCTCAGCCTGCAGGCCACATCTCAGGCACAACCAAGCTCAGGGGATAAGCCTGTGGCAGGCTCTGAGTGCAGAGCCCTGTGCACACCATTCACATCTGAAATGTGACCAATACAACAGCTGCAGAACTGCATCTCTTACTACTCTGTGGTCTCTTTGTTTTTATGTCCTGCCAATATTTGAATTTTCAACAAGATCATAGTTTGGGTATTTTGATAGCATGGGTACATCTCCCCAGTATATACTAAACATACCCAGCAAGCAAAAAAATGTAAAAAACAGACATACTGAAAGCTTCACCACCTAATTTTCAGAAAGTCCTTTTCTGTTAACAGGTATTATTTTAACGTAATTTGGTTCCTTACATACAAACCCCCCCAACATCGTCCAATGCTTTAGAAAACAAAAAAACCCAAACAAAACAGCTTTACCACATTGATGAAACAAAAAAACTAACAGGTATAGGTGCTCTTACATACAGAAAGGCAAAACCTACATCTTTGTAAGTTGATTTCCTAGGGTTCAAGTGAAGAGAAGTATAAATCTCTTCACCACAACTTCTAGTTTCTAAGGGACTAGTGACAATATGGGGCTCATAGTCTGCATCCTAGATTTTCAACTGTGGAAGCCTATATGGCAATTGGTAATTAAACCCACCCTGAAAAATTACAGTG
>VXBB01022894.1:32946-45100 GCA_013399915.1 Illadopsis cleaveri
GAGGGATCCAGGGGCAGCCACAGAAGCTCTGGGAATTCCATTCCAGCCCCTCCACACCCTGCCAGGGAAGAATTCCTTCCCACTATCCCATGGAAATCTCTCCTCTCCCAGCCAGCACTGACACAAGATCCCCTCTGAGCAGGGCAGTCCTGCTGACCTCCAGGTGGAAATTCCCCGTTTCATTGAACATCACCTCAAACGAAGCACCTGCACCCCAAACATCACATCCCACACACTCCACACTCCCAGACTGGACCATTCCCTCATGTTCAGCGCAGTGTGTGATCTGCACGATGGCCAGGGCCAACTTTAGAGATGGACTTGTGCAAGTTAATTATTTTTCATGGTATCAGAATGAAAACAAAGCCCACAACCACCACTCCAAATCTCCAGTGTGAGGGACTTCTCCTCCACCACCTAAAGCACCTGGGTTCCTGCCTACAGCACACAGCCTAATTTTACTTAAAGTTCTATAAAATCTTCAGTATTTAAAGGTTCATGACTTGAATTTTTATACCAAGAGGAAAATAAAATTAAATGCATCGACATGGGGAGGCAGGGTGATCCCAGCATTATTTTCTAGCATTATTTGCTCAGCAATCACAGTTTATACTGCACTCACTGCCATAAGACACTGAGGAGAAATCTGCATCACAATGGAAGAGGCTGGACAACAGACACAGGCCAATACTGGCTTTTTATTTCCTGAGTAATCTGCATTTTACAACTGACTGTATATAAAAAAAAATAGTTGCTTTATCTAAAGTTTCAGCGAAAGGGAGAATGAGCAACGCTGAGGATTTTCTGTCAATTTGCCCTTTCAGAGAAACAATTGTGCTGTGGAATCCAGAGGAACCTGGATTCTCTTTTTTTCTGGAGGTAAAAGTCTTTCTCTTTTGGGGGGTAAAACCTCTGAGTTTTTATGGCTTTTAAGGTGCTGCACTTCAAGCAGGTCAGCTGCAGAAGGTTATCCTGAAACATTCTAAACATTAATTGGGAAGAAATAAAAATAAAAAGTCCACGAAGACCCTTGAATCTGAGGATTTGGGGAAGATCAGATAATCCTAAAGGGAAAGAAGCAACAGAAGGAAAAACCGGGGAAGCCCTGGGCCTGCAGGCAGGCTGATTTCCGTAATGATTCACAATTGCCAATAAACAGAATTATCGCTGCACAAGAGAACCGTGTGGTCTCTACTCTATCACTACAGAGGGCAGCAACAGACAACAGAGCTCTTTAGCATGACAGAGGGAATGTTTAACATTCCCAGTAAACAAGGGAGCCGGGAGAGGCCGGGCTGGGATCTGCCTGTCCCACATTCCAGCCTCCCCGGGATGGGAACGGGCAGGCTGGGAAAGCCTTTGGGAAGCCTGGCTGCTCCACGAGCTGAGCCCATCTCCCGTCGATTCGGCAAGGCCAGATATTAAAATTTCTCTTAAACCTAAAGAATTCCCCTAAGCCTAAAAAATTCCCCTAAACCATGAATCACAACCAGGAGTGGACCACATGGCTGTGATGGATCCACTTGGTGTTTCCTGGCCCGTTTGTGCCCTGGCACCCAGATTCCTGCTCCAGCTTCTGGGAGAGGTGATGCCTTAAGCTTTAGCTTTCATATTTTCAGATTCTGTGCTGCTTAAATGTAGATCTGAGCCTCATATTCAGTGTCAGTCAGCTCTCTTCACAAAGCAGGCAAAACAAATCCTTATCCTGCTGCACACCAAGGACAACTTTCAGCCCAAAAGCACAAACGAGGCTGGGCTGAAGGGAGGAACAAGCAGGATGGGACTGCATCACCTGGAGCTGGAATTGGACAGTTAAACCCCAATATGCAAATGGACCAAAACTTATAAAAATGTGAGATCTCGTGACAGTTTGTCCATTTTGTGACCATTTTGGGTCCACCCTGGGTGTAGCCCTGGCCGAGCTCTTGTACTGCCCATTAAAGGCCTTTTAATAAATCTCTGCTTTATTCTCTGGCTCTGCCCAGTCTCTGTTCCAGCTCAGCCTTCCCCAGGCATCAGATGGAGCAGCACAAAGCCAAGATCTGGGAACGGAGCCCTGTCCAGCCCAGAGCCCGAGGCACAACACAACATTCCCTGGGAGGACACAAGAACGGGCTGGGGGGAAGTTGCTGGGCTGGCTGCATTTGAGCGACTTTCTGTGGGATTATTTTGAGTAGCAAAGGCGTGCTGGGGGCGGGGTGAGGCACAGGCAGAGCTCCGAGCACCGGGCACAGCCTCCTCCAGCTCCGGCTGCAGATGCAAAGGAGGGCAGCAAAGGTCTGGCCATCAAACGGGGAGGAAATGACTGACAACACGGAGCCCGCTCAAAGGAACTAATGGAATAATTAGTTCCAAAAAAGACTAAAAAGACTGAAGAATTCATGATGTCATAAAAAGCAGAGCTACTTAAATTGGATTAGAAAATAAAAATGACACGAACATTGTAAATATTCACAGATCACATCATTGACGTGTAATGTGCCGTTAAATGATGTCAAATTAAAGGGGAAATTACATGTGTAAGAACTAGGAAGAATAAAGGGAAGACATTTTAAAGATGCACAGTCCTTCAAGTGAAAATCCCTCTCGTATATCAGGGCTGATCACTGCGGGGATGGGGAAACTACGAGAGAAGAATAAAATAAAATATGGGAAAGAAAACAGAGGGTAAAAACATCTCAATTTAGGGCTGTGGTGAAAGGCTGTTAACTCCGGAGTGCTTCCCCTCGGCGTGGCTGCCTCAGGTGCTCCCAGCCACGGCCGTGCCCAGACCAGGCTCAATCGCTGCTTAAACCCGGCTAAAACCAGTCCTAACTTATCCCAACAGGGCTGCAGCCAAGTGTGCCTACAGAGAGCCCTGAGTGGGGCCAAGGGCACTCCGGAACTCTGAATTGGGGTGGGATTAACACCGAGCTGCTCCAGCCAAAGGCAGCCAGGGAGCCACGGCACTTGGGAATCCGCGCTCTTGCCAGGGGAAAAAGGATCCTTCATGGGAATCCGCGCTCTTCCCCTGGGAAAAAGGATCCTTCGTGGGAATCCGCGCTCTTCTCCTGGGAAAAAGGATCCTTCGTGGGAATCCCCGCTCTTCCCATGGGAAAAAGGATCCTTCGTGGGTCCCCTTCATCCCACCCGGCCCCCGGAGAGGCCGGCAGCCCTTCATCCAGGCTGAGATCCCATCTCGGCAGAGTTGTGGCAATTAATTTCCCTCCTCGTGCTCTTTGCAGCGAGCCGGGAGAGCCCCCCAGCCTCTCCCCCTCCCCTCGGCGTGCAATCGGAACCTTCCCTTCCAAAGGTGGCATTTCAAACTCCCGAAAATACCTGCATAATAAAGGGTAAGAGCTGCTCGGCACACAGATATATGTACATATCTTTGCCTGCCTCGTGGGCCCCTCCGCCCCCAAACTCCGAGAGGTGTTAACGACACGTCGGCGCTGGGGATTATCGGCGTTATCTCACCCGCCCTGCTGATAACGCGGGCTGATGGAGCTGACTCTGCTCCTCAGCAGCGCTGCTGGTGGCATTTCCTCAGCACCTTTTCCACAGGAGGTTCTCTCCTCCCCCGGAATTTGGGTTGGAAGGAGCCCAAAGCCCATCCCAATCCACCCCCTGCCATGGGCAGGGACACCTCCCGCTATCCCAGGGTGCTCCAAGCCTCATCCAGCCTGGCCTTGGACATTCTGAGGGATCCAGGGGCAGCCACAGAAGCTCTGGGAATTCCATTCCAGCCCCTCCCCATCCTGCCAGGAAAGAATTCCTTCCCACTATCCCATGGAAATCTCTCCTCTCCCAGCCAGCACTGACACAAGATCCCCTCTGAGCAGGGCAGTCCTGCTGACCTCCAGGTGGAAATTCCCCGTTTCATTGAACATCACCTCAAACGAAGCACCTGCACCCCAAACATCACATCCCACACACTCCACACTCCCAGACTGGACCATTCCCTCATGTTCAGCACAGTGTGTGATCTGCACGATGGCCAGGGCCAACTTTAGAGATGGACTTGTGCAAGTTAATTACTTTTCATTGTATCAGAATGAAAACAAAGCCCACAATCACCACTCCAAATCTCCAGTGTGAGGGACTTCTCCTCCACCACCTAAAGCACGTGGGTTCCTGCCTACAACACACAGCCTAATCCCTCTGGGCACAGAGAGCCTTCAGACTGAGCACACATCCACCGCCCTGTTGGAGGTGACCCCACAGCTCGGGCTGAATCATCCAGGGACACTCTTGACTGTCCAGCAGATCCCAGTGCTGGCAGGGGATGGAGCACTGGGCACCCTCAGGAGGCCCCTGGCACATCCCAGGATGGCTCATGATGGAATTACCCACGTGTGCCCCCAGTCCAGACAGAAATGTCAACACCTGCCCCGCTATAAAAACACCAGGAGATCCTTAATGATCCCCACGTCAGCTTTGTCTGGGAGCCAGAAGAGGAATATTTACATCCTGGGGACTCTCACCTTCAAACATGTGCACATGCAGAAAAACATGCGTGAGAAAAAGAGCAACCTTTTGTTTTTTCCCTTCTCTGAGTTGGAATAGCAGCACTTGAGTTCCTCAGGACTCGAGGGATCTGTGTGCCCACACCAAGGCACTGGGCACCTCCTGTCCCCACCTGCAGCTCCCAGCTGAGCCAGGAGCCCGCGGGGCTCTCCCTGCCAGTAGCACAGAGCCCACAAAGGTGCTGTGAGTCAGAGAGCAACTGGAACCCTTCCCTGGCTTCCAAACCCCAAAGAAACACCTTTGGATCCCTTCTGAGAGCCTGTTTTAGTGTTGCCAATGCCCAGATGTGAGGAAGTGCAGGTAGGAAATGAGGCAGGAAGGGACAGCCCTATCCTGAGCTAACTCCTGAACATTTGAGCAGCCAGCCCTGCCTGGAGTGCCAGCAGCCCCCTGTGCCTGGGGGACACAGAGGGGACAATGTCTCCTTGTCATTTATGTCACTCCAACCCACAGGCAGCAGTAATTTCCCAAGTGGGGTTGTCTGAGCCCTGGGAGCAAACAGAAGTATTCCGAGGTCTTTATTTGTGCAATGGCATTTCTGCACTGACTGCAGGGATGTGCTGGGTGCGCTGGCATTGTCTCTCTAACAATCTGAAAATTACACTGATAATTATCTCGGAGGTATTTTCCAGCCTCCATTGTTCCTTCCCTGAGTCTCAGCTCAAGGGAATGTGTCACCCTTTTGTCCCACTGACTCCTCCATGTCCTGAGTGCACCCATGGAAAGGGTTCCCAAACCCAAAGGTATCACCAGGGAGAACTTTGCAGCCACGACCCAAAATCTCTCAGTCATGAGAAGCCCTGATCTAACAGGAGCTCTGCCAGGGCTGAGGATCCAATATATCACGAGTCTCCAGGAAAAATAGAGCCCAGCTAAATAACTTGGGAAATATTCCACTTGTAATGGCATTGCAGAGTCAATCAATTTAAACCTAATAAAGACGACGACAGACAATGAATAGAAAGTTCAAGGACTTTTCACCCAGGGCTTTGCTATGGCTGGAAGTCAACCTGCAGGAGTCTGGGGGAGCCTGCAGACCCTGGGATCCAGAGATCAGGAAAAAATGACACCTTCCACTTCAGGGAGCAATGGTCTAAAAGCCCTGGAAAAGCAGTGGGAATTGGAACATTTTTGGAGGCAAGGACAAATTTTGATCTTTTTTTCAGCCATAACTCATCTTTTCATCCCCATGGCTTCATCTGTGAGCTTTATCTCAGAGCAACATCACAGACAGGATGGAGCATTGGCCTTGACTTTGCTCTGTGCTTCCAGTGGCACTGGGAGGTTAATGCAGCTTATTAGCCATGCCAGGATTCCAGGATTTATTCCTTTCTTACACCTTTATTTCCCCAACTGCTGTTTTTTCTTCCACAGCTCCTAAGAAAAGGAACAGTGCAGGAGCCATGGTGTAAGGGTGGGGTTGGTTTAACAACCGTGGAGTCCATCACGTGTTTAAAACCAGGTGACAATGTGCACCTCTCCCTGCTCAGAGTGCCAGCTTCCCTGGGNGTCCTTCCACAGCTCCTAGGAAAAGGAGCAGTGCAGGAGCCACGGTTTAAGGGTGGGGTTGGTTTGACAACCACAGCCCTGGAGTCCATCAAGTGTTTAAAACCAGGTGACAATGTGCACCTCTCCCTGCTCAGAGTGCCAAATTTCCTGGGACACCAGGAGCAGAGCCCTGCTCAGAGTGACAGCTTCCCTGGGACACCAGGAGCAGAGCCCTGCTCAGAGTGACAGCTTCCCTGGGACACCAGGAGCAGAGGCTTTCCGTGGGAATGCTGCTGTTTGCTGCCTTTGCTCCGAGTGTGGAGAGAGCTGCAGATTGCAATTGGGATTCAGCGCAAGATGAGCCCTGGAAGCGCGAGGTGGAAAAGCTGCATCACGTTTCTTCCTGCCAGGTGCCAAGAGACTGGCTCAGGATCCAGCAAAGNAGGAGCAGAGGCTTTCCATGGAAATGCTGCTGTTTGCTGCCTTTGCTCCGAGTGTGGAGAGAGCTGCAGATTGCAATTGGGATTCAGCGCAAGATGAGCCCTGGAAGCGCGAGGTGGAAAAGCTGCATCACGTTTCTTCCTGCCAGGTGCCAAGAGACTGGCTCAGGATCCAGCAAAGTCAGAGAATTTGTCCCCATTTCATCCCTTGGAATGGAAAAGCGAGCTCTGGTCGAGCTCCAGGAGTTCACAGGGATGGGAGTGCAGGTTCACAGGATGCCCAGAGGACGAGCTCAGGCCATGGCAAAGGCCAGGAGCTCCAGGTGGTGAGATAGCAGAGCAAAATTTGGGTAAAGAATAGCAGGACACAGCCAACCTGGTGTGTGGGAAAGGAAAGTCTGGGGAGGAAAGCTGGAAAAAAAAGTCATGTTTGAAAGAAAAGAGGGAAAATTCAAAGGTTCTGAAGAGGCTGTACACGAGTGAAGCTCTGAGGCTGGTGAGGAGAGAGCAGAATCATTAAGGTTGTTGAAGACCTTTAAGTCCACCAAGGCCAACTCTCATCCAGTGCTGGACCTTCTCCCACGCTGTCCATCACAGGCACCCTGGGGAGAGAAGGGCCAGGATGTGCTGGGACAGGCAGGTCACAGAGAGGGGCGACAGAAAAGACCAGGGGTGATTAATGCTCTGACAGTATTATGTTACTGAAGGTAAAATGATTCTCCTTCTGGTCCTTATAATGCCACAGGATCATGGAATATCCTGAGCTGGAAGGAGTCATCCATCCAACAATAATCATGGATCTGATGCCTTCAGTTTTATCTCCCATGTATTTCAGGTTCTGTGCTGCCCAGGGGTGCAGCTCTGAGCTCACAGTCAGTGTCACTCAGCTCTGCACACAGCAGGGACACAAAACAAATCCTTCTCCTGCTGCACACCAAGGACAACTGGGACAAGTTTTCAGGCCCAAAAGCACAAACAAGGGTGGCTGAAGGGAGGAACAAGCAGGATGGGACTGCATCACCTGGAGCTGTAACTGGACAATTAAACCCCAAGGTGCAAATGGACCAAAACTTATAAAAGTGTGAGACCTGGTGACCATTTTGGGTCCATTTTGTGACCATTTTGTGTCCATTTTGTGACCATTTTGTGTGTAGCTTTGGTCAGGCTCTTGTCATACCCAAGGTGTACCCTAAAGCCCTTTCAATAAATATCTATTTTATTCTCTGGCTCTGTCCAGTCTCTATTCCAGCTCAACCTTCCCAGCTCCTGTCCCTGCACAGACACCCCAACCATCCCCCCTGGGCATTCCTGGCAGCGCTGTCCAAAGGCTCCTGGAGCTCTGGCAGCCTCGGGGCCGTGCCCATTCCCTGGGGAGCCTGGGCAGTGTCAGCACCATCTGGGGGAAGAACCTTGCCCTAAAATCCAACCTGACCCTGCCTTGGCCCAGCTCCAGCCGTTCCCTGGGTCCTGTCCCTGCCACAGAGCAGAGATTTGAGCTGTCCCTGCACTTCCCCTCAGACCACTGTGAGGTCTCCCCTCAGTCTCCTCCTTCCTATGCTGAATGTAAAAGATTTGCATTCTCTAAACTTGGAATAGGCCCCTTGTCCCCCTCTGCGCTGCAAACTCAGTCCCAGTATTTAATGCCCACTCAGATCAAACATTCCTGGAGGAATAAATTTCACCAGAATTACACCATTCACTGCTAAACCAGCAGGCAAGGAGCCCATATTCCTTTTAATTCTGGATTATTCATGCCACATTGAAAGAGCAGACATTTGACAGAGCTTGTTCACCATACTGGAGTGACTGGGAGCACTGGGAGCTCCAGGCTGCTGTTCCCTGAAGTTTATCTGGGAGCCAGATCCAAACAAAGGCTGCAACAGGAGCCAGCTGTTGACACTCTGCGTCACGAGCTGCATATTAAATGATTCATCAAATGCTGTGTCACAACCTGGATAAAGTCCTTAAAACACAGGGCCCTCCTCCGTTCCTTTTGTTTTTAGCAGCAAAAAACATCTGGATAAACCCACCCTTGCTGGAACAGCTTTTCTTCCCAAAAAACCACTCCCCCCACTAAATCGTTATTAGGGAAAACACCAGTCACCAAATTTCAGTAAATAGTACTGAAATAAATAAGCAAAAATTATTGCTTATCCAGTGTAAAATTCAGGAAACAGGTCTGAAATAAATAAATAAATAAATGAACAAAATGCACCCAGAACATTTTGGAAAATGAAATAATAGATGAGTAAATAATTTCCCTGGCTGCTGTGGAACGGCAACGTGTTATTGTAACCTGCCTTGTATGCTCCGTGTAAAGCACTGTAAATTATGATTTGAAATTATCATGTTAGATTAGGTTTTCTGCAGCTTAATATATTGTAATATAATATAATTGCTCAATGCAAATGAGCTACTGTACAGCTTTGGCGTGGGGCTGTTCTGGAGCCGAGCATTTTACACATCACGGTGCAGGTTATTAAGAAACAAATTATAACGAACCTAAATTGAGTTGGGAGCCAAGATCCCGTCACTGCATGGCAGTGTCAGTGCCAGGGGGTGTCTCAGGGAGCTCTGACACCAACGCTGGGGCAGCCCAAGCAGCTCCACACACACCTGCTCAGGTAAGAGATCCCTTCCCACCAGTGTTCACGTTGGTCTCGTTACCTGGAAGCCCAGGAATGCTGTAAAGTCACTGATGTGGCTCCAGATCCCGACTGCCAAACGTCTTTCCAAAATAAATCACCCAGAGCTGACTGTGTTCCCACACTGCTCCCATGGAGAGGGGTTTGGGCTCAAGGCACATTGCCACTGCAGGACCAAGGGGGACATAGAGGTGACACAAGGGTTAAAAACAATAAAATGAGTCTCCACACCCTCCAGAATCAACCACAGAATCCTGGAATTGTTAGGGCTGGAAGGAGCCTCTGGATCAGACCCCGCCAAGGCAGGGTCACCCAGAGCAGGTGACACAGAGACACATCCAGGGGGGGCTGGGATGTCCCCAGAGATGGAGACCCCATGGCCACGCTGGGCATCTGTTCCGGGGCTCTGCCACCCTCAGCGGGGCAGAACTTCCTGCGTTTTATTTTATCACTCCTTGTCCTGTCACTGGGCACCACTGGAAAGGCTCTGGCACCATCCTGTGCCAGCCCTTGGAGTTATTTGTGTGGATTGATGAGATCCCCTCTCAGCCATCCCTCCCCTGGATCCAACCACCCCTCGTGCCGGTGACCCCGCGACCCGCCCGACAGGCAAAGCTTTCCCTCCTCATTTCCATCCCCGAGGCATGGAAAAACAAGAGTTGCTGGTAGATGTGCCAGGAGAATGCACTTCCTAAATAATACATTGGCTTGTAAATTGTCCACCCAACTGTAAATTCCAGAAGAAAAATTAAAATGTGTTTCTTCAGCCCTCTCCGCGCGGCCCTGGCTCGGCGCGGCGGCATCCCCGCGTCCCCCCAAAAGCACGGCCACTGATGGGTTGGGTCCAGAGCAGGAAAAACCTGCTCCAAAGCAATTCATTATTAATGCCAGAATATTCTTGCTAAACAGTTCTGATTATTTCACAAGAAAGAGGTCAAGGTATTGGAGAAAGGGATTTAATCAAATAAACTCTCAATCTCTCTCCAAATAGCATTTTCATCCGGCTGCATGTAAATTCATCAGCTGACTCGCCTCCCAATGCCCAGGCAAGGTTAATCTGCTATGACTGTTAAAACTTCTCGGAGACGCCTTTGGAATAACGATTTAGCCCGGGATGAGCCGTGCCACTCACCCCAAACTATTTCCTCCTCCTCTTCCTCAAAGTTTGGCCCGGCCCTCGGCAGAGCAGGAGCTGAACCCCCCTCCTGGCTGCATCTCAGGGACCCCACAAAGAACTCCTGCTCAACTCTCTGGGTTTTGATGGTCATCAACAGCTCATTCCAAGTTGCCCCACAGCGAATATCCTGCCCTGGGCAGAGGGGGAATCGTGGGTTTTCAGGAATATTTCCTACACCACCAAAGCACTTGTGCTGGGAAACAAAGCAGTGTGGGCATAGACGGAGAGGAAATGGAATTTTTCTGGTATTCTGAGTTCAATATTGCCCTGCTTTGCTTAAATAAGGAGCCGAGGAATTTATCCCAGCCGTATCCCAAGGTGAATTTCGTGGCAAACACTAATAATCCCTCCTGGCCACTCCGCACTTATTAGGCAAACCCTGCCTCCTAGCAGTGCAAATCTACGTGTGTTTTTAAAAAGGATCTTTGTGAACTTCATGTTTAAACACAGGATTATGATATAGCTGTAAACTGCACATTCGGTCAGAAATGGAGAACTGCAATTTTGGGGTTTGTTAGGAAAAAAGAAAAAAAAAAATCCCAAATGCCTTTTGATCCAGAGCTAAAAAGGAAACTGAAATACAGCAGGCAGGCAGGATTAGTCTCACCTCTATTTTTTGCTCACTTGACTCTAAGCCTGGCCACAGATTCTGCATCTGGTGGAATATTCTGTAGATATGTTTGCCCAGCCAGGTCAGGTTTATGAGGAGATGTTCCTGAGAGCCTCACCGTGGCATAGAGAAGCTTCCCCAGCCTCCCACGCTGCCCAGCAGTCCCCAGGCAAGCCCAGGCACACCTTTCTTTAATTTTATTTCTCCTAAAGGCCACTCTAATTTATTTGTGCTATGTACAGCCCCGCACCCGAATCCCCCACACCCTGGTGCCTGGAGAAGTCTCAGACAACGTTCCCTGCTGAAAATCCGGGAGGATTCCTGTGATCCACGGTCTCCATCCCTCGACAAGGAGCCAGCAGCTGCAAACTCTGCCTCACCCGGGGAGGAGGTGTTGTGATGCTGCTGCTCCGTGCCCTCGGTGCTCCCCGCACCTCTCTGGAAGCTCAGACACCATTTTACATGAGGATGCTTTCTAAAAAGCCCGGTGTAACTGTCTAATTAAGAGCGGAGTGATTGGCTGGTTCATGGACTCTGTGACAGTTCTGACAAATACACATATTGGCACAGCCCTAACCTCACTTCACAGTTTGCAACACAAAGATGGTATTTCCAGAAATGTGCAGAACACTCTGATACAAAGCTTCACCTTGTCTAGTGCTATTCCATTTAATTTTTTATTAACTGCCTGAACATATGCCATTCTAGGAGAGGGTAATAGTTACAAAATGTCAGCAGAAACATTTAAACTGCTCAAATGTAAATGATTTTATAAATTTGTAATGAAAGGTAATTGTCATGTGGGAAAAGTAACAGAAAAACAGATATGTGTAAATGTAAAACTGGCAAAAAATACATCTGACTGGTCGAAGGCAGCAAAATCTAAGCATGTTTTAATGACCACTGTAAGGAGTATTTAAATAAAATTAGCTTCATAAGCAGAAAATGTGAATTCTATAATATTTTATTTTCTAACATTAGCAAAGTTCATAATAATGAAAAGACCTCATGGAACTTTAATGCGCCCAAATTCATTAAACAGTAGGACCATTAAGATTCCTCACCTCATTTTAAAAAACAAATAAATCAAGTCAGATAACATAAATACAAAGCCAGCGCCGGCAGAGCCCGGGCTTTAAAAAGACCAATATTGGAGCACGCTCAGTTTCTTTACTTTCCGCTAAAATGAGAAACAATTTGGTGATTAATCCCTTCAGCGATGCCGTGCTGGGTCAGTGCTCCCCGAGATGTCAGCCAGGAGAAGACTCGGGCGCAGAGGGGAGTTTAT
>VXBB01022895.1:0-33882 GCA_013399915.1 Illadopsis cleaveri
AAAATAAGTATGAGGGGAATGGAGCCAACATGGAGGACGAAGAAGAAAGGGCAGGGAAGCCATTTTAAACATAGGGTATAAACTGTGAAATCACAAATAAAATCTCAAACTGAGTCCTCAACAGAGTCTTGCACCTCCACACACTTGTTTGTTAATCATTGATTTAATTACAGTATCTCAGAGCAGCATTGAAGACAAGAACTCAGCAAGGCTTTCAATGAATAAACAAACTAAGAGCTCATTCCTGCTAATCCACATCATTACTGGGACAACCCCAAGGTCACTTTGAATTCAAGTGGAGACTGCCTGGAAGACCAAGGATTAACAGGCTTCAAATATTTCTTTTCATATGTAATTCTTTATGGAATCATTTTTGCTGGATGTTTCTCTTTTAGAAGTTATCAGATTATCTCTAACTAGAAGTCTTGTGAGAGGTCGCCTAAAATTTATATTCTGTGAGGACCTTTATCTCCTTCATTCTTCAGTCCACTACAGTTTATTTCTGAGACATAAACCTCGTGTTTCAGAGAGAAATATAACTTAAAAATATTCAGCAATTGTAAAGATGTGCTGTTTAGAGCATTATTTTTTATAAAGTTCTTCCACTTTTCTGAGGTCTTTTCAGAACAGATTAGATTAAACCACAGTGGAAGTTACTTAAATCATAATTAAACTTTAAGACAAACTCATTATATTCCAGAATTCACTGGAGGAGGAAAATGCACATCAGAAATAACCAGTCCAGCTATGTACATGATGCATAAAACTATAGCTCTTTAGTGTGTGACACTTTTTGTGAATCGCTTTTCAAAGGAGATAAATGAATCACACCCAATTTACTTCAAATCACAAAATGCCATTAGCTACTACAATCAGACATTGTTACAACTCTTACTACAATAAAAATCCAGGCTGGCAGCCATTCAGTCTTCTCACACACTGGGAATGATTCTGAAGGTATCCTGTCTGGATTGTTTCAGACTGCACTATATACAGACCTGGACTTTTTCAGCTTGGGAACAGAATTGGTCATTCAGAAGTGATGCTTTACAACTTTCAGATATAACACAGTTAAACTTTTAAGTTCTACGAGAAACAGTCAAACACGTCTTAATTCATGGACCCCAAGGATTTTGTTTTCTTTTATAAAATATACATGTAATTTTTCAGTAGTGTACTGTGTAAAGGAGGGACCTCATGTTCATAAAATGTATTTTGAGAGTTAGTTATCTCTTTTTCCAGTAAGACCATGGGGCACCATTCCTGTCTCTCTGGAATTTCCCCGTGCAAAGTTTGGAAATAAATAGAGAGATAGCAATAAATAGAGATAAATAGAGATAAATAGAAAGACTGACTGGGTGGTCTGGTTTCAAACTGAATACAACTTCCTAAACATAAAGAGGAAAGAAAAAGAACCATATTTACATATTTGGTAAATATGTCCTCCTTTTAACTCAAAGTATAAGATGTTGTATTGATGACATTTTAAAGCAGTATTTCCTCAAGAGGTTTACCCTGAAGGAATTAATTCAGAAAGGAAGCAAATGGAGAAAATGTTAATGGAAAATATATTAAGAAATTTTGCAGCTTTCAGTGTTCTGAAATAAATGCTTATGCTTAGATTTAAAATAATTTAGATTTCAGTAATACTGATTTATACATAGGTGAATGTCAGTGTCAGTTTATAGGTTAACCAAAAGTCTCAAGAGGCCTCATGTCCAAGAGTGCCCGCCTGGATTCCAGATCAAGTTTAGAAGTTGAACAAAAGCCCTAGCAACAAGAGTTCCTTGGCATTAGGGAGGCAAAATTTTCCTTCCAAAATGATGATGATGATGATGATGATGATGATGGTGATGATGACAATGATGATGATTAGGGTAACACTTGTAGGGTGACATGAAAAAACTAAACCTTCCCCTGTATTTTGGTGGAATCCTGCTAAAAGAATCTTAGACTTGTGAGTGAAGGAACTATTTACATTTGTTTTTTCTCACCAAAAATGTCTGGAAAACACAGCTTCATGCAACATTTATGAGCAAACAGAACTGTGCCAAAGACATACCTAACCTATCACAAAATATTCTTACAAAACACGAGCTGCAAGACTCAACACTTTAACTATATTCTAGGTGACAAGGGTGTAATAAGAGAAAGAAAAATAAGGAAGAGTTTTGATGTATAACCAACCCACCTAACTCCTGATTTAAATGATTAGAGTAGGAGTAGATTCACACTTGGCTCCCATGTTAGTCAAAAGTGTGATAGTAAAAGTGTATTCTGGAGGTATCTCCAGTACAAGACTTATATCAGCAATTAGATTTGTCTGTATAGAGAACCAAGAACAAATGCAGGGGTATCAAGAAAAAATTCAATTTGTTCTGGAATACAGAAAAAAATTAGAGAGATTCTAAAATGCATTTTTAAACATAAATTACCCACTCAGTTATCAAATGAAATATTAGAAAGCTTTTTTTTTAAAAAAAATAAAGAGATCAGCTTCTTTGTCTGGAATGATCATTTCAAATTGCACAAAATTTCATATTACAGGGGTATTTTTCTAATTTTTTTTCAAACACTTTTGAACCAAACACTATGGTTCTGCTGTGCTCTGATAATTCAAGATTTTCTGGGAGAACAGCTGGTCTTGAACATTTACCTTAACACATCATGAGTTCAGTTTTAAGTCTTGACCACTTTGGTGGATGCCATCACAAAGAAAAAAATAAAATATTTTCTAACAGTCTAACAACTTTGATAGGGAAAGAAAGAGCATGGAGAAGCCAAAATCAGTACTTTTGCTTAGGAGTAATTGTTCGTATGACTCCATTCATCCATAAAAGAAAAGAAAATAACATAAAATTACTTCATAATTTGACATCAATGAGCAATCCCTGTGTATATTGAATTGTGAAGAGTGATTCTAGCTAATGTATTTAGCAAATGCTGGAAAAAATAGTTTTCACATGTAAGTATTCAATCATGTAATTGTATATTATTCCCATAATTTAGTTTTCCCTTTTTTTTTTTTTTTTCTTTTCTTGTTCAAGGGTATTGAAGTGGTATTTCCAGTCCTATTGCTGTCTTAGTGACATCAGTAAGAATAGATTCCAAAGATTTTTCTTTCTCTGTTTTTGAAGTATATTGTCCTCTGCAAAAGAAACCAACTGGAGGCAAATAGTCCTGCTATATTACATTTAGTAATAGCAAAATTAATTTTTTTAAAAAACTCATCCAAAACCACAATATCTGGTTAGGGGATTCTATTTCATCTAATACTGTGACACTGCTGGAAGTTCTGTGACAGGATATTGAAGTTGCTTGGCCATCTAATGTCCTCTGGATCCTGGCTCCCTTGAATCCTCTCTCTAAGAATACCTCAGTTGCAAAGGGGACACTTGATGCCAGAGACAGCTGAAGCAGATGGGCTCATTTGGAAGGAAGACCTCAAAATGAAATTTATCAGAAGGGCTTTTAGGGAGAGTGAAACTCTATATCAAAGAAGATTGCTTAAAATCTTTCTTGCTCAAAGAATTTCTTAACTAGAGCAGCAGTCCCCAGTCCTCATTTAAATTTATCAGAACCTCTTCCTTGCATGAGGTTTCTCAATATAAGGTTACCTGTGGGTGAATCTGAATCTGTAACCTTCTATAAAAGTTTTACTTTCCTCTGTTATTATCACAGTTCTTCTGCTCCTAAAAAACACCTCAGTCCATGTTTTACAGTCATACTTCCCATTACATGGTATTCTTTCTCCTCTCAGTTAATTTCAGAAAGAACCTTTGGTGCCATAGAAACCTGTTCCTTTAAGATTTGCCAGGGGTAACTGGAACTTGTCATCAAATTGCTGCACAACAGTTTCAAAACCAAGAAATCAAGCTTAGCAAATTGTACTTGTCATCTTCTTAAGGTGGAAGATGCTACAGAAAGCAGTGTCTTTTTCTCCCTAAAGCTTTCTTTTTCCAGGTCAGCTATAAATATTCTTCAGCATCAATACTGAAGAGTTGTTCTTGTGTTGTCTGTTAAAGGCTTAGTCGTGCTTTGAAATGTATACCTGCAAAAATGTTGAAGCAGCAGAAAACATCCATTTTTCTCCCTGCCTAAATATATACAGTTGAATGGGTACAAACAGTAATTTCCTTACATTTTTACTTTTCCAAAAGGGGAAATGCTCCTTGGAAAATGATCTGTGGCAGTTTTCCATACTGTTTCACCAAAGTCTTTTCCCTGTTCATTGCTTTGTACTTTCCTGGGTTATCTTCCATTTCTATTTGTGTGCCCCTCACTTCCCATTGGTGGTTTCACAGTGCCATATAAAGATTTAATTTGATGAAGAGTGTTTGAAGCAGAGCAGCATGGTGTTGGATTAATTAGGCAGTTAAATTTAGCTAGAGGAGTCCCTCTCCTACAAGTCCTCAGAGACACCATTCATTGATTTTGTATACCCATGGGAATATAAATTAGAAAGATTGGTTCCTCTGATGCCCAAAACCCAGATGCAAGTTTGAAGATTGAATTATAAAGGAATTCTGAAGTCTAGTATAACTGATAGGATTTATATTTGCACAGAAAAAGGTGTTTCAAGAATGAAATAGAGTAGCATAAGAATAAGAGGAACTGTTAAGTTAGGGCTACATAAATACCAACTCATTAGCAAAGACTTTGAATATGCTTGAAATAAAGCTAATTCTTTTGCTTAATACTTAGTATAGAATCTGTTTGGTTTTTAGAAAAAAATAATTTTTGAAAAAAAAAATTCCAGAAATTCTTGCCTTTTAACAGAATTCCTATGTTTGTATCCTGCAGAATTTAGGTGTTCTGCATGCAATGGTGAGAGAAGATCTGTGTCTGTGTGCTCATTACAAACTTCAGTAGTAATAATGACAAGGGTAACTTCAGTGTCTTCTGTACAGAGTCCCTGATGATGCATTGCAAAGCTCAGTGAGTGTTGGCACCTCATAAAAAACCAGGTAACCCACCTGGTGGATGCAGGGAAGGTTGTGGAGGTTGTCTATCTGGAATTCAGCAAGGCCTTTGACACTGTTTCCCGCAGCACACTCCTGGAAAAGCTGACAGCCCACAGCTTGGACAGGTACTCTCNCACTGGTGAAGCCACACCTCAAATCCTGTGTCCAGTTCTGGTCCCCTAACTATAAGAAGGACACTGGGGTGCTGGAGCACGTCCAGAGAAGGGCAATGGAGCTGGTGAAGGGTCTGGAGCACAAGTCCTGTGAGGAGTTGCCGAGGGAGCTGGAGCTGTTTAGCCTGGAGACTAGGAGGCTCAGGGGAGACCTTATCATTCTCCACAACTGAAAGGAGGATGTAGCCAGTGGGGGTTCATCTTTTCTCTGAGGAAACCAGCAATAGGACACAAAAGGACATAGTCTCAAGCTGAAACAGAGGAGGTTTAGGGTGGACATTAGGAAGAAATTCTTCACAGAAAGAATGATTAGACATTGAAATGGACTATACAGGGAGGTGGTATAGTCACTGCCCCTAGAGGTGGTAAAGGAAAACCTGGATGTAGCACTCAGTGCCATGGTTTTGTTGATATCGTGGTGATGGGTGATAGGTTGGACTCAATGTTCTCAGATCTTTTCCAATCTAAGTGACTATGTGATTGGGAAATTCCTGTTACCACCTTGGAGTCAGCCTCACTGTCCATGCCAGCAGCTCCCTGCTTTGCTAATGTTGTATCTGCCATTGTCTCTCTTACCCTGCACCTCTTCCACTGTAAGTCCCCTATTTTCCCAGTTTTTCTGTAACATCTTTCCTTAATTTGCCTGGTCTGTTGGAGAGTGACGTGTATGGACCAGTGGGCTGGGTGATGAGAAAGTGTGTTCTGTTCTCCTCTGGCCACATCACCAAATGAAACTGTGTCATCACTCAGACATAGTGCAGTAATTCAAAGATACCTGCCAGATTTAAAAAAAGAATTTTTTTTTTTTTTTACACTTAGAAATATGAGGTTTTGAGCTATTGGATGTAGTTTTGAGTTGCTGTTAATGGCAGGAAGAAATACTTTTCTTTAGTGAGTTATATTGACTGGATGACTGTACATGTATCTCTCCCCCTATTCTACAGATCACTCTGTTGCCCAAGAAAGCAGATCCTACTTCTGGAGCTATGCTAACAATGTTTTCCTAAACATCCCATCGACCTCAGGCTTTGCCTGATGACTTTTTCTTTCTCTGGGTTGAATGTTTTCATTACTTTTTGCACGTTTTGATCTGCTTTTTTAGGAACGATGGAATTCCCCAATAACTCATTCTTTTATTTCAAAGGCCAAGGAAATACTTGTAATTAATTTTATCTAGAGGAGCTTTAGAGGGAAATATAGGGAACATTCATTTGCATCTATGGGGACCAGAGAAGAAGACTAGAAAACTAGCAATAATAATACATCATTTTGATAATGTTCAAACTAATATCATAACTTCTGTATTAAAACTCATGAGTTATCCTGTACATTATATAAATTTTCTCTTGTTTTATAATTACTTTCGTGCATTTTTTCCTCCCTTGGATCAAGCTTATTTAGAAAATAGTCACACCTATGTGTGACTCAGTTTAGTTAGTCTTAAATCCTCATAGACTCTAAAAATGACGCAAAAGTTTCATTCTTTGTCAGAATCCCATGAATGTTATATAAGAAAATAGGATTAGATGGGAAAAGGTGGATTATACAAACCTACAGCTGCAAAAAGCTGTTGTATAGATGTTAGTCTGGGATTATCTACTGTGTACTTTCCAAAAAACCACACTGCAGCATGCAACCAAAAGTTATTATAGATTGCGGGAACACTGAACAAGCACCACCAGTATTTGAGAATGTTGTGTGTGTCTAATTAGGTGAATGTGAGAAGTAGATAAAAAACCCTGAATATGTTTCTGACAATTTGAATTTTAATTAGAAATATTTTTATACAGCTCAGTAAGCAACCCTGAAGTTAGTCTCTTTGCAATTAAGTCATTAATGCTGCAAACAGTGAATTTGTCACAGCAAATAATTTAATAATAGTAAGGTTGACCAGCTGTGTTTAATCCTTGATAATTACTGTTCTTTAGATATCTACTATGGCAACTGTAGAATAAATGTAGAAAATGAGATTTTTTTTTCTTTTGCTGGTATAAATAATGTGATGATAAATTTCCCCTCCTCATTGCCCTTCTCCTCTGCATCACAGCAGTGTCAGCTCAATGGTACTTTCAAAGGTCACAGTCATGCCTTTGAACTCTACCCTTATCTATGGGCCATCTACGCTGAGCTGGCTAAACACTGCTTTGCACCTTATCCTTCATTTTTTGACGACAGCCACTCCTGTCAGTGTTCATCAGATATAAATAGCTGATAAGAGTCCATGGATTCTGTTTGAAATATTTTTTACTTGAGGTCTAAATGGATATAATTTCCAAAGTACTCAGTTCCTGTCTTTAAGTTAGCTAAAGTGGATTTCTACATGGATAAGGCTGACATCATCTCTGTGTGGGAAGTATTGAAGAGATCAGAAAGCATGTGTCTAAAGTGACTTGCTACTTTAGATATTTTCCACAAAAAGTGTTGTACCTAAATGGATTTGGACATTAAAATGTGGACTACAGCTCATCATATTGTAAGAGTTTCTGTGCACTAAACTGCAGTGGCTCTAAGAAAGGCCTTAGGCTTATAGATGTGCCTAGGAAGAAGAGTGGGCCAATAGAATTGGATCTACAAGATGATAGAGCTGATACTGAGGATCTGACATCCACAATGTATGTATTTAGACTCTTCTGTTTTGGGGGTTTTTTCCCCTTCCATCAAAGACTGTGTCCATTTATGCCTGAAATGCATTAGAGGTACACCTAGAATTGCTTCCAGTTGCTTCCAAATGCTTCCATCTTCCAGTCTGGTTTCATCTACACAGAATTGCAGTAAGGCACCCCATGACCACTCTGTGATGGTACACTCATGATTTGAATTAGCACACTAATGTGGGAGAAGAAAATAATAAAGAGCAATGAGTGGGTGAGAGAAAGTATATGCTTCATTTTTAAGTAAAATAATGATATATTGTATTTAGTTCTCTTAAATACAATTACAAGGATATCCATAAAACAGGAGTTACCCAGAAAATGAATCAGTGAAAGCAAATAAGCTCATATCAGAGTTTAATCTGTTTAAATTATTAAAGAAAACAAATAAAATTAACCTAAAAGCAGGTATAAGTAATTTCACAGAGAAAAACACTAACTATTAACTGATGTGTTACTATAGTGAAGAGAGTATAATCATACAGCTAAGGCCTCGATAGAAGGTGAATGAATGTAAATTAATTTGGATTACACATAGAGCCATAAACCCATAACTATGCTTAAGGATAAAGGAAATCTACGTGTAAGTGATGAACTCTGCATCTTTTAATACTTTCCAAAAACTGCTATTTGGTGTTTGTCAGTGAAGATTCCGTAAAAGCTTCAAGGGACAATTGCAATTTTCTTTCTATGATGTCAGGAAAAATATTGTACCAAGTGAATAAAAATTAAACTTAGAAATGAAAAATGAAGAAATTAAATAAAAGATGCTATTTGGTGCATTACTGCTTATTTTCTCTTTCATAATTCATTAGAAAGTGAATTAAGACGTAATTTGCTGCTTTAGTCTTATTTCCTCTTCAAAAGCACTACTCACAAAACATTTGTATGGTTGTCTTTTTATTGTTCTAACCAGACAGATGAAAAAAAACCCAGAAAAATCAATAAATATTAATCTTCCATATTTTGGTAACCTGATACCAAACGACTTACAAGTATTTCTTCAGCCTTTAAAAGACAAGAATGAATTCTTGGGAAATTCTATTGTTACCACAACAGTACAGCTAAAAAACTTTTGTCTCCAGCAGCTTTCTTGGGGTTTTTAACATTCATTTATATTAAACCTTGAACATTTCCAGGGATGGGGCATTCGGAACTTTTTGGGTCAACCTGTGCCAGTGTCTCACCAGAATTTCTTCCTAGTATCTAGTCTAAGTCAATTCTCATTCTGTTTAAAGTCATTACTCTGTCCTATCACTACATACCTTTGTCAAAAGTCCCTCTCCAGCTCTCTTCTTGCCCCTTCTGGTACTGGAAGGTGCTCTAAGATCTCCTCAGAACCTTCTCCGCCTCAGGATGAGCAGCCCTAACTCTCTTAGCCTGCCTTCGTTGGAGAGGCGCACCAGCCCCTTGATCATCACCATGACCCTCCTCAGGAGACTCACCAACAAGCCCTTATCATCATATTCATCCCATGAGATATTCCATAAACATCCCTTTAGGTAGCATCTGAAGATTTTTTTTACCCCTATTTTGATACGAACCAGAGTGTATGTTATGTTATCCTGTCAATTACATAAATGAAATTAGTCTGTTATTCTTCCTTAACAAATTAGAGTGAGAGAAGAGGTGTTCATAAAAACAACAACAACAACAAAGAAAACAAAAAACCAACCAACCAAGCAAACAAACAAAAAAACCAACAAAAGACCCCCCCCACCTAAAAATCAAAAAACNCATTTTGTTGCAGTTTCTTTTATTGATAGTTTAAACAATATTGGACCTGATTTCATAGTTTTTAAAGCTGCTGAGACTGCTTTTCCTTGCCTGAATCAGCAAAGTTTTAAAACATTACTATAAATAATTATTTAATTCAGAATCTAGCAATTACCTGTTATAAGGGATGACTCCTTCTTCCTGTGCAGTTATCTCTTCTTTGAAGTGTATTTTTTAGGGTATTGAAGTAGGGACCAAATCCAGGAAAACTTTTGGGCCTAATCTATATATCTGTATTTTCACATGTGCTTAAGTTCCCTCACTGTATAGGGTGCTAATTTCTTTATTGGGAACTAAATCCTATAGCTAGATACTTATCAGGAGTTGCCATATTCTACATTTGTCAACAGGTTTCTGTTGATTTTGATTCCCTTATCATTGAAAACAGTTATCAGTTTGTTTAATCTCAATTAATTGATCCGTTTTCATGTGTAGATATTCAGATAATTTCCTAGGGAGAAGCTAACAGAATAAAAGAAAAGAAATAAATTATGTTCTGCATTAAGTTTCCCATTTTCTTTAACATTATAAATACAGTATAACATTTAAATATTGACCATCATAACTCGCCAGAAAGAACAGTTCACCTAGTCAGATAGGAGGAACAACAGTTTTCTGACAGTTTACACAGACTGTTTATCTTTCACTTATTTCTTTGAGGATATTTCTTTGAAGTTATGAGGCTTATAATTTTATTACTCTTCAGCTTTTATATTTTCTCTTTAATAATCGGGACAATCTATGTGCAGTGAACCTTCAGGAGTTCCTCCACTCAGTGTACAGTTGTCTCTGAGAAATGATGGATTTTGAGAAGCATCTCTGAGATTCATTCAAGCATTTAAATTAAATTAAAAAGAGAAGAACTTATTGTTCCTAATTAAATATTGGAGCCACAAATGTTGTTACAAAAAGTAGACCCATTAGATATGGTTAGACAGACTTGGGGTCCTAATTTAACAGGAAATATTTGCTTCCTGGTTCCAGAAATGTGTCACTTGAACGTAGGAAATCAAGCATTTCAGTGCAGTGCAAACCAGACAGCTGCAAACACTGAAGAGAATAACCAGTATAGAATCTTGCCACATTCTCAGATGAAGCAACCAAAATCTCTTTAGAAGAGCTGATCTTCTAAGACTAATAAGACTATTTTTGAGAAATAGGTAGAAATATTTTTAGATGGATCTGAGAATATCCTTGTTTAATGGAGGAAGAGAATTTTTCTAAGAGCTTGTAAGCATTTCTGTTCAAATAATTTTTTTTAAATCTGGAGGGAAAACTTACCAGGCATTTTGTAGAAAATCAGAGAATTTAATTTGGCTTTCAGATCTTCTAATAATTGAGTAGTAATGGGTAGTCAGCACACTTTTCATGGCTTATTTAACTTTTTGGAAACTGGTTAAACATTAATTTGATTGTGGTCAAGAAGTCCCATATAGTCAGGCAATCTTTGTGCAATCTCATATAAAGTCTTTGATATCCAATGGCTGAAAACATACTCGAAAGTCTAAAAGCAACATGTTTTAGAAAGTCACAGCTGCCTCTTGGAATAATGGGACTGGAGCTGAAGGAAATTATCTTTTCTTTATATTATCCAAAGGAATAAAGTGGAAACAAAAAGAGTGACTCATATCCAGTCCACTGAGGAACCTTTCAAGACCATCCTTCCTTTTGAGAATGACACTAATAATGTGGTGGGTCGGGGAATATGGGGGAAACAGCAAATATCAGACATCTAAGGAGAGCCTGAGGCAGCTAAGATCAGGAATTTGCCTGATTCAGACTTTGTCTTATTTAAGCTATGCATTTTTTCCTTGAGTCCACTTGTTCAGTTCGAACAGTTCAAAACAAAAGTGTTCTGGTTCCTGCCCTCTTTGGCTGAGTCACAAGGGTACAGTCTGAGATTTATGTAACCCCTCAAATCGTGTCCATATGTGGTCTAGACTAAGAGGTCCTTGCTTGCCCATGGGCACTGTACTGTGAAAGCAATGTGATATGGGCAGCATCCCTCTTACTGCTTCGTAGCAGCAGCTAGCTGCCACTTCTCACGTTTTTTTGGAGGACTTTGTTGGCAGCAAGATAACTCTTGAGCCATGCACTGAGGACTGGTGTAAATGTCTGTGCATGAATGGTCAGGTCAGATATTCGGATTTGTCCTTTGCCTCAAGTCGGGTTGGGTAATCAAAACAGTCCTTTCTGCCTTGGTATGTGTTCAGTCTGCTAGCTGGCTTTAAAAAGAAAAATGTCAAGCTTTTAGTTTCCATCAGATTTCCAGGACAAAAAATAAAGCTTGAATAAAGCTAAAAAAAAAATGTTTGCTGACATTTCAGAGCACTTGCAAATACGTAATGTGCTATAAAAATGGATGAGGCAATGAAGGACTTATTCAACATATTAAAGGATTCAGAGAAATGATCAAGGATTAAAGATTGAAAAAGAGAAGCTGAATTAAGAAACTCCCTTTAAGAGAGCTGATAAATCCAGAATGGTAGAGGATGATGAAGTATTTTGGTCTAATCCTTTAAAAGCATATTGAACTATCTATTAAAACAGCAGCAGCAACAACAACAAGCAATAGCAGAAGCAAAAGCAAACCAAAACCAATGCAGAGTCACCAGAAAATAACTCTAGAACTTTTTCTGTGTTTGTGTAACACCCTGCCTTTTCAGATTCACCTAGGAAAATGGGAGGAGGACAATGGGAACTTAAGTCTGGCCTTGTACCCTCCTGCATTAATGCATTTCATGTTTCATGCTGTTATGGCACCTAATATGTTCCTCACATATTGGAGTTGAGTCCAAAGCAAATTTGTCCAGGACTGATAATCTAGATAAAGACAGATAATGTGTAGAAGGTCTTAATGGAGGCTATATTCCTGCCTTTTTGTGTTTTGGATGTTTTGCTTATCTTTGATGATTCCTAGAACCAGAGATACCTGCCAGACACCTTGGAAATTACCAAGGAAGGGACAATTCTAGAAACTTTTGAGATGATTTTTTCTCCTATACCCATCCTTTTTCCTGATTTAGAATCAGACTATTCTTTTGCCAATGTATCACCAGATGTCGGTAAAGCAAACAAAAAAAAATGCTTTTTGTAGAAAATCCATGTCATAACTGCTGGCAAAATTCTCTATTAGTCTGCTGCTAAGAGGCTCAGATGTAGACGTGTTCTGTCTAGGCAGAAATAACCTGTATCTGGAAAGATAACCCGTGGTTATTAGATACTCTAGATTTCAAAATTATTAGAAACCTGGCCTTATAGAAGTCAGTGCAAATGATAGTTATTTCAGTGAATCAGGTTTTCATTTCTTCTTCTCCTTCTTTTCATTTTGTTTGACACCTTACATGAAAATAAATCTGTAACCACAGGTCAGAAAAATAAATCATGTCAGAGGAAAAAAGCAAGTCTGAAAAGTTACCAAATTTTGAAGAGTTATGTAACCTTTATTCATTGACCACATAGTGATTCCTGAAGAGAAAATCATCATCTCTGGGATTTCAAAATACTTTACATAGTGTTAAAACTATGCTAGAAGGGCATAGACACTTATATGTATGCAAGTTTTCTGCAGATCTTCAGCCATTGTTTTCTTTCTAGAATCTTTGTTTTGCCAGCAAGGCATATTCTTGTACATTTGTTTTTGAGAATCTGTCTCTCTGTGGTAATATAAGAATCCATTGATGGATTTAATTAAATTTAATTAAATTTGATTTTGATTAATATGGTAAATTGTAATTGCAATTCTGGAGGGTATCTACTATGAGACACAGTGATTTATTAGCATAATCACAGAATGTCTATTTAAAGGTCATTCTTACTTTCCAGTTTATTTGCAGTAACATCCAATATAACTTGTCCTCAAGATAAAGCAGTATGAAAAGAACTTGAATGTATTTCCTTTAATAAAAAATAAAGTTATTTCTAAGAAGGTCTGTTTTAATGACAATGAATTGCTTTGAAAAGCAACAGCTAGAAGTCAAAAGTGTTCTGATATATGTAAAGCTGAGAATTCCTAAGTTCCAGTAAATAAAATTTGATTATTGCTGGAATATTCAGTTCCTGTTTGACATTGCCAGAATCAGAGAGGTGAATTTAATTCAGATTGCTTTGTCAGAAATCCCAAGGCTACCTTAGGGCTTTTAACTTTTCAAGGGAAAATGAGTAAGAATAAACGTTAAAAATATTAGATTAAAAGCGATGATTATGTCAGACAGTGAGTAAGTAGAAAAATGACCCAGCACTGCTTTTAAAGAGAGTAATTTATGCCTAGTATAGACTAAAAATAAAAGGTAGATTAAAAAGAAAACTCATTTTAAAAGGAGTTGAGTGGAATTCTTGTAGAGATATAACTGATATGGTGAGTTTATTCAATCTTCTATATGAAATGTTTAGATAAAAGGCACTTTGGAATGCTACAGTAGAGGTAGCTTGCAGGCAAAATCAAAATACAGCTCCTTCAGGTTTATGAAACTTGATTGAATCTAGGAAATAAACAAACTATTCATTATTGCCTGGCAAGACTGAGCAGCATAATAGAGCTTGTGAGAGTCTGGGATCAGTGATTACCATCTCCCAGCTGAATGCCACATCCCAGCCCTTCAGGGTAGATTTATCATCACGTATTCAAGTGCCAGTGTAACATTTCCTTCTCTTTGAATGTGTGTGAATGTGAGGCTCAGAGTGCTGTTCCACAAGTGCTTTTCCAAAAAACCCCAATGTAATCCTCTTTTAGAAACCCTCCCATTAAAAAGAGAAGGTATTCAAGGTATTCACCACAGTTCCACAACCAGGCTCGCTCTCATGTGGAAGCAGTAAGCAGCCCTGTGGCACAGAAACCAATGTCCCACCTGCAGAAATGTACTTATTACCTCTCAGCACATGTTAGTCCAGTGTGAATCTTGATCAACTAACTGCTATAGACCACCTGTCTATAATGCCTTCTTGTTGAAAACACTTAAACAGCATTGAGTCCCTCTGCTGAGCAAAGACTCTCTTGACTCAGGACCACAGGTGTGCCAGCTGAGGACACTTGGACATTATGGGTATCTGAGCATCCTCAGCTAGATTAAGATGGACTTCATTAATTTACTTTTGCTAAGTCATCATCAGAATTTTTCTTCCCAACATATAGGCATGATGAGATTTTTGTTTTCAAATTATAATAAAAAGTTAGGTAGTGTGCTTGGTTCCATACAGGTGCATGGCATTTGTGCTATGAAACCTCATTGAAAGGAGCAATGTTATGAAGATAAAGAAAACCTATTTTAAATCTGCATGAACTTGCCATGCACTCTCATTTTGGTTTTTTTTTCCATCATCGGGGCTGCATTCACCTATATTTTTTCTTTGACACTTCTGCAGTTTTCTCAAATGAAAAGTGACATGAATAGTGAAAAAGCACTCATTTTAAAGAGGCTAGGTTACAGCATTGTGAGCCAGAGCCACTCCACATCACCTAAGATGCTCTCCAGGATCATTCCCTGCATGGATGATGGTAGCTGTGTAGGCATGCTACTCAGTACCAAAATATAGGGGTACCAAGAATGCAGTTTGTAGCTGCCATAAGTTTTCTCCATCTCAGTGTCTGCATCCTACAACCCAAAATCCACTTGGACCACACTAGATAACATTCCTGTGCCTTAATCCCTTTAATCCCCTACAGCTTAATCCCTCCCTTAGCACGACTGCTGGGCAGCTGATGTCTGCTTCCACTCTGAATTCAGTGCTGGATACATGCTCTGCAATATATTAGCCATTGGTAAAAGCCAAGGGGTAAAGCAAATGCTGCTCCTGCTTTTCACCAGCTGAGGCAGCAGGGATGGGAGTGAGAGATTTCTGGTATCAGAGTGAGAGCAGATGTGAGCACAGCTGTGCAGGTTGGACAGTGAGGTGCCTGCCTGGGACTTGAGTAGCTCTGGGATGTTTAATGTGGGAGCCATGAAGCAGTACTCCCCTTATACACATTGCATTTGTGCAGATGTTGATGGGCTTTCCTGCACCACAACTCTCAGCAGAAGGGACATCTTCAACTCACATCACATAAGGTGGCTTCTCATGCAGGGTTGTGGGTCTACTGTGTCACAGTTTGAGAACAGGATGGCCTCCTGTTTTACAGAAAATTGTTCTCTGCCAGAAGACAGCCATATCAAGAGATAAGGTCAAAAAATGTGGCAAAAAGTCTGCTTAAAACTTCCTCATCCACCACAACATCTGGTCTGTGCAACATGTTTCTATGTCATCTCACATTGCAGGTAACCCATCACCCTCTTTTGGCTACTACATCTGGCACAGGCACAAGCATCAATAGTGGTTGAGTTTTCTATGATTAAATAGATATTAAATATATAGATATATTTAATACTATATCTATAGATATATTTAATAGATATTAAATTCAGGTAAGTACCTGTGGCTGTGAAACCAAATCTCTCACACTTAAAGCTGCAGAAATTCCCCTTGGTCTCAAAAAAAAACTTGGATGTCATCTGTACTCCTTCTCTTTGGTGTCTGCTGATGCCAAGCTTAAGTGTTTGGCATGTCACAGCACCAAGACTCACAGAATTCAATAAGCATTTGGACATTGCTCTCAGGCACATGCTGTGACTCTTGGAAAGAGTGCTGTTCTAGGAGTTGGACTCCATGGTTCTTGTGGGTCCCTCCCAACTCAGCTTATTCTGTGACCCACAAAATGTTATTTTATATATAAAAAGGAAATCTAATAGCTGAAAGTGGAGAATTTATATTCAGACCTGACCTGTAACTGCAGCGTGGCAGTACAGTATTCACCAAAGCCTGGAGCAGCAGGACAGAAGCCCACAAGGGGCTGTGGAATGCCAAACCTGACACCCTTTCATAAAGGTGGTTTAGAAACCTTGACCAGAACTCACTCTGATCTCTCATGTTTAAGGAGGATCATCTGCTGCAAGTCTTCATCTGTCTGTCTGTGAGGTTTGAGATGGCTTAGAAATTTGGTATATGTGGTTCCATAAGTATGTATGAGATGGACTTGCTAAATGTGTGTATGCGTGGGACACAGACACACCCATCTCCAAGGGGACCTTGGGTAGGTGTGTTTTTGGGTGCAAGGTCCTGCACCTACCTACCTCCCAACCAAAATGGGGAAATTCTCTTCCTTTACACCTCTCAGGTTGAAAGCAGTGAGCCAAGATCAGCAGTGGCAGAGAAACTGATCCAGGGAGCCTTCACCTGTCTGCACTGGAAAACAAGAGACCTGTGTAGGAGTGGTGGGCAGGGCTGACCAGCCTTACTGTGGAATGTGGCCTTCGAGTTGCCCTTCATGGCTGGTGTCACTGATGCTGAGCTGTCCCTGCCTTCACTGAGGCCACTTCAGATGGACACTTGGGTGGGGGCCAGAGCAGGGTGGAAACTTGAGTAACACAGCGGTGGGTTACCTCCCCTGGGTGGGTGTCCCTAGGGACCATAATACCAAAGCTGAGTGTGGGTGTGCTTTTCCCTCCACTCTCTGGTCACCTTTGAACATAGCTGCAGCTGCAGTGGGCACGTGGGACAGCACGGTCTCCCTATGGCCACAGGCCACCAAGAACAGTTACTTCATTTATCTTTCAGAAAAATCTATCCTTGATTAAATCTCCTGGACTATATTAGTGTTAAAACCAGGTGCCAGATTTATTTATATTATAAATCAGTATGGCTAAGAGGACTTCAGCTAAATTACTCTCTAAGTAGGTTTGACTCACAATTAGCAAAGGCTGTTTAAAAATGTGGGCTGAGGTTACAACAAGGAAAAGGACCTTATGCTGTCACAGACTATGCCAGCACTGCAGATAACCATGACAATGCATGACTGAGGAACATGCCACCGGGTGTTGGCCTGAAATACCTGCTGCCTTTGAGATCTGAAGAAGAAATCTTCATAATAATTAATTTTGTTTTCTTTTTCATTATTAAGGCATATAATTGTTCAAACAGATAGACTTCAGAGCCATTTTAATGATGTACAAAAAGTCTAATTAGCACATAAAGTAATATCTCACTCTAAATTTTCTGTGTTTGCTCTGGGAAAACGTTTTAGTAATTATGCTGTAGATGCCAAATGCCATGAAGAAAACTCATTCCTAAGATATTTGGCATATGTTTCATTCTGTCCAATTTCATTTTCTGCATGTTGATGAGAAATGTCAGCTTTTATTTTTTCCTTTTTTTTTTTTTTTAAGTGATGGGCTTGTTTTTGTTAGCTTTTGCATGGTTTGCTTGCTTCTCTTCAGTGTAATTTCTTTATCAAACAAACAAGATAATAAGACTAATTTGAGACAATAGCCTGATACTTTACAGACCTGGAGTGAAATTTTTATTAGGAAAATTTTATGCTTTAAGGTGCACCAAAATGAAATCATATTACATTTATAATGAGGCTTGAAGTAATTTAGGAAACATTTTGAAAGAGAGTTTCATTAAAGAAATAAATTAGAAAAAAAATATCTGCACTGTAACTTGGAGCTTAGGTGCTAGGGAAGCTGCGAGGAAGCAGACCAATAATCAGAAATATTTTTTATATGGTTGTCTAGTATGTAGGGATCAAAAAAAAAGTTTCATTTTGGGAGAAAGCTTGACAGCTATATGGATGCAGAAACAATCTGCATTTGTTGCAGCGATTGTTATTTGCTTTTACAGGCTTAATCCTTCATATATGATGGAGAAGTTTTCTTAGTAATTTGAGTTCCTGAAGTAAAGACATTAAAGACACCACATCAAAAATATAATTACCAAAAGAAAAAAAAGGTATTGTAAGCTCTATGATGACTTGTTCTCATCTGTAGGCTTATTATTAGTATAATGCTGTTTCTTTTTTTATCACTTATTCTCAGTAATGGCATCTCTTCAGTTTGTAGTATTCTCTTTCTGACATGTCTTATCTTTCTGAAAGTAATGCAGTGTGATAAAGTTTAAGACATGTCGTTCAGGCCATTCCTTTAAAGATACTTATAAAACTCCAGTTATGAGAAAAGGGTTCTTTTCTCTTCTCTGACACTTTCAGCATCCTGACAAAAGTATCAGAGCATATTTGAAAATAATATTAAACATGAAGCATGGTGAGATCCAAATGGATTGTGGTGACAATTATTCTTGATAAATTTTCCTGGTATGCACAGTGAACATGAGAGGACAGATGGGATTCATTGGTAATCTCACAATAGCCCAGAAAGTGTTGTCATTTTATGTATCTTAACAGCCACAAATAGCTCTTTAAACACTTCCTTTATTCTAAGACTTGTCTTGATGCCTGTGAAGGATAAAAAGTCATCCACAGCCAAACTGTACAGAGTTTGCAGAGGCCTCAGCAATTTTATGCTCTGAAGGAATTTGTTCACACTCAATATGCTGATGTGTGTGGAAATTTCTAGGTCATACTTCATTGTATCTAGTAGTAGTATTAGTACCATTATAACATAATCCATGCTGACATTATATAATACTAATTTGATTATAAATCCAGCATTCATAAACTGATACATTAAAAAACATGCACACCAACAAATACTCAGCAAGAGGAGACCGCAGTTTCTCATTGCAGATGAGGATAAGGAAAGATAATTCTTAAAAATTTTGTCAGCAGTTCGTTCTGTGTTTGCTTCTGGAGTTGTTTGACAGCCTAACCTCTCCCCAAGAGAAAAATTAATTTGGTCAGAATGATGTAAAATGGTGATGCTTACAAATATACAGACAAACTTACTCCTTGATTCAGGGTCAGGAACAGAAGGAACTAAAACCTTACATGTAACTTCTTAATTATCGATATCACTGTCTCTCTAGGGAAACAAGTGCTTTATTCCAGTCAGTGTCATACAATGTTTCTGCATTATAGCAATGATGTCACTGATATTCTGTGGGAATCAGTCTAGATTAAAAGAATGGCTGTGAGTCTTGTTTGCCCAAAGATGCTTTACTTCGACTAAACGTTGCCTCCTCCAACTTATAAGTATAAATTGAATAAATACTCAGTTTACTCTGGACCAGTTTACCAAGTATGAATGTTCATATATAGAGAAAAGATAATATATATTATATATAATACATATTTTAGCCTATATTTTCACTCATTTTGTCCATTTTTTTTTGAGATAAACTCTGAAAATGAGCAGATTCCAGACATTTTCAAGTAAATGCCAAAAGTGCATACCTTCTTTCCTACCCTGTGAGAAGACTTGCCTGAGTCTTCGGGGCTCTCAGGTCTTTCTGTACTGAGCTGTGTGTGCAGCCATGCCATTCCACACAGAGAGATCCTGTTAGGATGCAGCTCAGTAGCCTCTGGCACACACATTTAAAATCACATGCAGCCAGAATTTGACTGGTATATGATGGGCTCTCACAGGGAGAGACTGTTCTAAGTCAGGGCCTCAGTAGGTTCCAGCTGATACAAAGGTTCAAAGTCACTTCTGGATCACACCTGCTAAGATCTGAATTTGGAGCCAAAAGCTTCATCTTCTCGCATGGTTCAGGTGGGATGAATTGCCATGACATGTCTCTTTGAGAGGCAACTTTTCCCACCCTCCATTGCATTTCCATTGTCACAGTGAATCTCAGTACATTGGGGTAAAACTCTCCAGAAAAAGGCAGTATTTAACAAGAATTCTTTCAAGGCAGAGAAATCAGTCAGAAAATAATCAGTATCCTAATGTTGTAACACCCAATCTTTCACTAACAAAAACTGCACTGGGATCAAAATACAGAATGTTCAGATAACCACAGGGTTCCTAATTATAGTTATTAGGATTAGGGATTGTGTACTAGTTTCTTGTTTATTTCATTGCTGATAATTTTCCTACAAATATGTTTTACTGTTCTTAGATGCGGCTGAACAGTATTAAGTCCAAATTAATGGAATGACTCAACTTGTAAGCTGATGATTCAGATACCTCAATAATGGGAGTTCAGGAGAGGTTTGCAATAAATAATTTTTTAAAAACCCAATCTTCGAATACAAAGTGAAAATTCTGGGTTTAAATGCTCATTTTGGTTTACTGCCTATTCTATCTGGGCCTTGGTTTGCTCCTTTCTGAAAGTCATAAATGTGTTGAATTAGCTAGGGTTTTTTGTACTGTGCACTTGAATAATATCCAGCAATTCTGTAGAAAAGCTACAGGCATGAGGAATGCTGCTGTTGGACAATCATACCCTAGACTACTATAATGCCACACTTTAGCTAAATCCAAAATAATTGACCAATTTATATTGACTACTGAATAAAGGTATTCCATAGTCTAAGAGAACTAACTGGGAAAAACAGCCTTACTGGGGAAAAAAAAAGTATGAGACTGAGTCTGAATTTTTTCTGGAAAATTCCAGGCATACAGTATAGCAACTCCATGACTTTAATATTCAACTTGATGTAAAATGCTCTCCTTCGACAAAGTATCACTTTGAATTTTCAGAAATCAAAATAATAATATTTAATCTGGATTAATACCATAATTTAGGCACTTTGCATGATTTCACTGTGTTTTATGTTTCTCTAAGAGTAGTAGTGCCTTTAGTCATCAAAAAAAAAAAAAAGGACTTTTTATTCCCTTTAAAAGACAAAACCATTCCGCGGTTGCAGAAAAGGACCCAAACACAATGTATTTGTCATTTCACATGTATTCAGAAGAGCTGATTTTTAACTGTCGCTCTCTGGAGGAAATCCTTTTTTCAGAAATGTATCAGCCATGTGGTAGCTCTTGTGAACCCTAGGCAGAGGTGAAAGCTGCACTGTACCACCTGCACTGAATGAAAACAAAATGAAACACAGCCTCTTCCAGAAAGCTCCCAGTGTTAAAGGAGAAAAGCAGAAAATATATACAAAGCAATTCAGTTTTGTGTCCTCATTTAATAATGCAGAAATCAGGACACAGTCCCTAATCTCATAAAATAAGGGGCCCTTCTTATAGCCCAAAGGAGTTGTGGGCCCCTCCAGAACTGCTCAGAGGCAGAAATCCAAGTGGGGTGAACTGCACTTAGAAGTCACTACTTTCTTCCAAGGACTTCTAAGGGACACTGGACTGACTGAGTGATTAAAGAGTCAGTTTCCAGTGACTAAAATTCAGCATCTTATTGCTGTGGCAATTATCACTAGTTTCACTGTTGCCTTTCTTTGTTCATAAACAGCTTAAATTCCGTCACAGTCCCTCACTGTGACCTTTTGTCCTAATGTGTTTGAAAAAGAAAAGTCTTTTTCTTCCTCATTACTTTTTTGGCTAGCATTAAGTGACTTTTTTTTTTTTTAATCTCACTGGTGTATTCTCGCATAATTGCATCAAATACTATTTTGAGGAGAAATATGCTTTTTGATGTTCTTATTTGTTTTGTTCAGGCTTTAATTGGCTCTGTGTTCATCTTCCTCTCACTCTTATGGTTGTGAGTTCAATTCTTTTTTAACCTTTGATCTTTGAGTGGTTTCTCTGGAAACTCGCAATTGTCACTCAATCTGCTCCATTCATGTCTTTCAGATGTTTTAGAGCCCAGGGAGAAGAAGGAGATGAAAACAATTTTTCAGGTCACAGGGATGGTATGATAGTTAAGTGCAGTGAGGAGAAGCTTTTTGAAAGGCTTGTAGGGAATCAAGATTACCCCTAGAGAAAGGAGGAGAGAAGTCACCATTGTTGTCCCTGTGGGGTTTTTTTCCACTGTGAGAAGTTCTTCCCTGGGGTGGGATTCCTACTCTTATGTGAAGAGTAGGAAGTTCTTCTAGTTTTTAGCAAAGGTTTTGATTCTGAGTTTTCTTCAGATAGATGAGAGGAAATGCAAGTAAAACAGCCGATCAAACAATGGATTTATGACCTGAAGAAAAAGAAAAATGTCATGACCAGGTCTCATTGGACTTGTATTCACCTTATTTCTCTGAAGAGGAGAATCTTTGACACTTGAAAATTGTGAAAATAAACTGAACAAACATGCAGAAAAGCATATGGTAATGTAGAAATGCTATCAAAAAAATTGTGATTTACAAAGTGTCCCAGAACTACTTGTATTTCTAGGTCCAGAACCTTGAGATTGTGCACGTGTACAAATAGTTAATTTTTCTTTTACGTCTTTCACAAAAATGCATGGTAATCTAAACATACAAATATGAACAAACTGACAGTGATCTAATTACAGGAATCTGAGAACACTGGCTAGTTATTTTTCAAAAGCCTGACATTGTAAAAGCTGGAAAACATATAAATGCTGTTATTTCTCAGATGACTTGCAGTAAAATATAATAACATTCTGGAAACTCACACCTACATACACAAAAATCCAAATAAAGTATGTAGAAGTGAAAAAAGCAAAGAAGAGATCCAGTCCTTGTGAGTCTGTAAAGAATTTCTCTGAAATATTATAAGAAATGCATCCATATCTGAATACCTTTGCTCTGAACTATAGCTACATTTTCTAAAATTTAACCATTGCTTTGGAATGGTTGGAGACTTTGTTCATATACTTGGTAATGTCAAGTGTAATGTCAAGTATCTGACCATATGAGGTTCATTTAATCATGAAAATGAAATGTGCCTTTTTAATACCAAAAATTCAGTTTGGCTAGAAGCAGCTTGTTATGATTACATTTTTGACTGGAGATGGGAAGCAGTGCCTTGAGATTTAGCTGACCATCTGTATGGTTGAACACTGAGTAGTGACTCTCTTAAACTTAGTACAGTGTTTATGGTAGGCTGCTTGCAATATGTTGAGAAGCCAGAAATTAATTCTCTGTCTTAATGAATTTTCATTACTAAAAAAACTGGTAAAACTCACAACCTGTATAAGCACAAATAACACAGCAAAACTAGTGGATTAAATGGTAGATTAGATTTTATGCCCTTTATCTGTTATAATCCAGAATAGCCTGTTTTAAAGCAGTTTTCCCTTTGAAGTAATGCTGGATTTGCAGTCTCTCTCTCTCTCTCTCTCTCTATATATATATATATAATTAAAACTCCTTTTAGCAGTATTATTTTCAGGCAGAGCTTCTGAATTAGAGAACAAAACCCTGTAGATTAGGTTTTAAGTGGAGAAAATAAGAAACATGATTATTTTTTACCTTCCATTAATTACCAAATGGACAAAAAAAAAAAAATTAAATTGTCTGCCAGTGATTTACTGGGTTTGCTTTTCCTAACCAGTGATTTCTTGGATTGAATCACTGATCATGCCATGTTGACAAAAGAAAGTACCTGGGGAAATTTTCAATTAATTCACACAAAACTTTTCTTGTGCTTACCTGTCTGACCTTATGTAGGTGTCCTAATGCTCCCTGAACCACAAACACACAAAAGTTTATCTTGACCTTTGCACAGTTTCTTGTATAGTTTAGTCTTTCATTGCTTCAGTTGACTTTGCTCCTGTATTTTGTTATTGTTGTTATTATCCAAATGATCAGACTTCACCTTATTACTATGAAAATGCATCAAAAGAACTTACAAAAATTTACAGTTTTTTTTTCTTTTCTGAAAATGTACTTCAATGTAATAGGGTAATATTTAGTATAACCATTTAATCTTAAGACTATTATCAGAGAAACAGCACAAAACATCATACCATCTCTTCATCTCTGCACCCTATGTCCCTCCAATATTGCCCTTGTTCCACTGGTTCAAGTCAATAATTTTTTTTTTTGTTAATTTCCTTTCAAGTTCTGATATTAACTGTGATCTGGATAAAACAGTTGGAACTATGTCAAGCCACCATAAAATTTTAGGGATTTATGTGGGAAGTAGAGGTCTTAGATGCTGTGGATAGAAACTTTATGGGCAGAATGAAAAAGGGCAAAGAACACATTAGGACTGACCTGCTAGTGAATAAACTGCACAGTGCTTACACTAGCATAGAGCTGTTTCTCATGGGGAACTACGCAATGGTCTTTAAGTCCGTCTGTGCTTAAAAAGAAAAATTATATTCAGGTTAAATATATATATTGCTCAGTGAATATAATTTGTAGTGTGTATCATATTTATTGATGGTAAAGAAATTATGTTTTGTCCCAGGGTGCATCCCAGAGCAGCACATGTGAAAGAACTGTTGAGAAACATGTCTTGATGTGTCCAGGGATGTAGCAGCATTGTCAGGAGGTTCAGTACAGATTGTCTCTGCCTTGTGTTCACTTCTACTCATGTCCACGGGCCCTGAGATGCAGTGGGAGATGGGATGACAGTGCCCATGGTGCCTTGGCCATGCAGCATTCCCTGCACACATGTCAAAACAAATAGTGTAATACACTTTGAGAGCTGCCATGAGTGAGGGGCTCCCCAGTCTGTCTGGGAGGACCAGGGCACAGTTTAGCATGTGATTTTCTCTGTATTCTGAAAAGCACTAACCTTTACTTAAATATTACAGCAAAACTAACAAGTATCATTTCATCATTTCCTGAGCTAGAAATAATAGCCAAAGCCCTAATCTGGAGGGAATGCAGCCAAGTATCATCAATTCATAATTAGCAGAGGACTACATTTTGAAACCAGCTCTTTATGAAGATTTAAAAATTACTCAGCAAATGGAATACATTCAAAGTGCACTTGGATGAGTCCCTTCTTTATGTTTTCAGTATGTTCTGTGACTTGCACTCTTAGAGCTGTGTAGAAGCATTTAATCTGCTTTTTTCTTTCTCCAAAATCAGCCAGGCATTCCTCCTGCAGAGAAAGGACTTAGGATTTTTATAATATTTAAAGTCCTTGAAAAGATCACCAAACCACACAGCCCGAGGACACCTTTTTAAAAGATACTGAGTTGCTATTCAAGGACATATGTGTGTAGTGGATTTATAATTTAAAATGACTGTTTCCTTGTAGTTTCTAACCACTTTTAAATATGGGCCAAGTTCTTCAGTGTCTGTAGATCAGCTATATTTAACGTAGCAAATAATTTAGCACCACAGGAGCATGGTGGCAGAGAAAAGAAAACTTTGAGCAGGTTGTTCAAGGTGTTTACATCTGACCAGGTGCAGTTTGATTCCCTGGACCAAACATCCTCTGGCTGCAGGCAGTTTGAAGATGCTTCAAGGCACAGACACTGATTCATATCCAAATATCCCTTTTGGGGCTGAGGGAATGTAATGGAGAGTTCCTGCTTAGTTGCCTATGAAATTAGTGGAATTCACTTGTGCAAAAACCACCTCCTACAGAGGCCCATGCATGGGGACTACAGGTTGTTCAGGATTTTGCTGTAAAATGGCTTGATTGTTCAGGATAACAACAGTGTTAGAGGCACTAGCTTCAACACTGGTTCATTGCAAACATATTTTTTTGCCAGTGGTGTTTATCTCCAAGCACTGCAGAAAATCTTGAAGAACAAACTTTACCAGAAGTGCATCACATGAGGGTATAATACCTAGAACAGTCAAGATTACTATAGAAACAAATATAAGATTTTGGGAACAATTTCATAACATCCTGTAACAAAGAAAACCTACCAGTTCACGTCTAAACATTATTAATTTGTCTTGCAGAAGGAATGGATTTCAAGAGAGAGAAAGTTCTAATTATATTCTAAAACAAGTTATGAGGAAATAAAATTATCATTGGTTTGGGTGCTTTGGAGTCAAAATGTGTTCTGGAAGGTTTTAATTTTCCTATGGTAAGCCAAAGGACAGAAGGAACAAATGAGAAAACATGATTTTTGAAAGGAGAATTCTTTTTATCCATTGTGAGTTTGTTAGCACTTCTGACAAAGTGCTTTGTTTTGTTGGAAACTTGCAATTCTACCAAGACTGATAGGAAATTTTGCCTGAACTGCCACTGAATTCAGCAGTAAAAAAAGGTAACCACTGTGACTATGAAAAGTGACATCATATTGGTTTTCTAATTAGTATTAGAAAGCATTAGAGTTTTTAATGAGCAATAGACAATGATATGATAAAAGGAGAGGAGAGCATCATACAGAATTGTGACAGAATAGGCAATTGATATAATTAAACTACAAAACAAATTTTGTGTCTGAAAGACAAGAAAAGAACATGAGCTCTTGGGTGAACTCAGGTCCCAAATATTATTAAGACAGAACTGGGCTTTTCATCTGAGACATTTAATTTCATCAGATTTTTCTGCTAACATTGATATTTAATTTATTTGGTTGTCATGCTGCACCTTTCATTCTTTGAGCATTAACACATCATTTCATAAAATATTTTTCCTCTTGGTTTTAAAGTCCTTCAATATTTAGAGGGATTTTAAGGCTAGGATTTGAATTCAAGCTTATCACAGTTTAAATAAAGTATCTGTCAGGCTGAGGTACTCATATCACATGGAAGCTCCCCCCAAGATTTCCACTGAGGCAGAGAGAAGGAAATGGGACATCTCGGTTCTATGTTCTCCTCGGGGTCCTGAGGGGGTTTGACTGCCCTTGGTACTTGCCCAAACAACAAACCCAAACACAAAGCACATGATTAGGGGCAACTCACCATCCCCACAGCTGGAGCTGTGAATCTGTGGTCTGTAGAAAAAGCATGTAAATTATCAAGCCAAACAGAAAGGCTGAGGCAGAAGCAGCATGGCTGAAGACATTTATCTAGTGGTTCCCTAGGGCCACACACAGAAACAGGGCCTGCAACAGGACAAGAAACAAGGGTTTAATTTTATGTAGCACTGTTTCTTAATAGCTCTGGAAGGTTTATCAAGAGACAGCTTCTTCAAGTGTTTTTATTAAAAATAAAATCATAAAAAAAGAAGACATTTTTAATCTCAACCTAGTGTTACATAAATAAAGCATTCTGATGCATGGGTCACACATTGTTGTAGCAGAGCATTCCTTTTCCAGCAAGAGCATTTTAATCCAGTCTGCAGTGTTTCATCAGGGAATCGTGGAGCCACATTCATCTCATTTGTGATAGCTGAACTTCATTTCTTTTCCTGTGCAATGGCTGTTACAACTGTGTGCCAATTGTTTTGGTATATGGGTTTTTTGAAGTCTGATCAGTGTAGTTCTTAAGATGGATCAAATACTTATTAAGTCCGTCTTCTTTATTCACCCTGAAAAATTCAAATAAAAAATTAATAATCTAAATTAGATGTAACAAAATGAAAAATTAATTGATCATTAAACAGAAATTGAAACTTTACAATATGATAAAACTAACTGCCATTTATGATTCATGATAGAAATATAAACAAAAAGACTACAATAAATACTGTTTCCTCTCTCACCACAAATTCAAAGACTGTAACGTTGGTGTCACTTAAACATGTTTTGGTTTATTGCTGAGAAGGCCTGAGCTCTGTCTTGAGAGGAGCCAGAAGCAGCACCAGCTGGGTGGACAGTTTTCAGGTCATAGATGTTATTCTTTCTATGCCCAATCTCTGCAGTTCTGACGAGATAAACAAAATCAAGAAAATCAAGCAAAACTAACTATGTAAGTAAAGATTTTTGTGTACGGTAAGAGCTAATGTCCAAGAAAGTTGGCTCATATGACCACCCCATCACACTCACACTCACACTCATCAACCATTTTGTTTAGGTGGTAAAAAAAAGGATAGTGACTTTTTTATATAGCTGCAAAGAAAGCAATAAAGTACCACAGTTTACTGGAGATGATGCTTAGCTTTTTTTGTGACTGGCATTGTGATTGCAATGAATATTTGTGTTCTCCTTATGAGTTCAAAAAGTTTTTCTCCTTCTCTTCTCTGGGGAAAAGTTCTTTATTTTCTTCAGTTTTCTGTCCATGAGACAACGAAAGGAAATAGTGAATGATCTTTAGCATTGGAGGAGACAGTTTTATGGATCCCAGTTAGTTTTTCTCAAGAACCTTATTCCCAAAGTAGTGTTACAGGCACTGTTCATTTTATATTTTACTTTGCATATAAGGTGTATGAAAATCTTTTGGCCATTCCTGTTAGCTCCTGCCAGGTAGATAGATCAGATATGCCAAGTGAGTTGAGTAACAAGAAACTCATTAATTTCTCCCACTACTCTTTGTAAATTAGACTATACCAGGATACAAATCAACTTTTAACATAGCATTCAAACATTGTAAGGAATTGCCATAATCTTTATAGGTATGACTGTACCCAAAAAACTCAGTGCAACATCTGCTTAGGGTTTTAACTAGGGTCTGAGACTTGATGGCAGTTAAATAGTAGTTATATTATTGCAGAAATAAACTGGACTTGTATGAAAGGAAATACATATTTATTACATTAAAACAGACTCTGATGAAATTCTGATTTATTATGTCAGTTTTGGACAAAACACAACAAAGAAAGGTAATCATGATTCCAAATTTTAGGCTAGATGTCAAAACCAACTCCATGAAAAAGACTTATACCTAACAAATTGTTCATCCAAATGTTTAATGTAATTTTCAAGTACAGGCAATCTGGAGGAACATTTCAGTTTCCTCACACCTAGCTACTATGTATGTAGATGTGTTTATTATAGCATATGTCTTCACTAGTATTTGGTTTAGTATCTGAAAACGTATCATTTCCACCATTAAATATTTCGGCTAAAACCCCTAGCCTGTGATCCATATAATAGCTGTAAACCACTTGTGCTGGTGAACTAATATTTATTTCATGATTAGGAGGGTGAAAGTTATTAAACCACACAATTTCTAAGAACATTCACCCTTGTGTGGAAGAGTCTGAAATGAAGAAATTACTTGAACCTTAAAAAAATGGGCAATTATGAAAAACAATTTCTGATGGCTCATTAAGGAAGTTACTCAGATTGCACAAATGATAGCTCTTACGAAACCTCAGACAAATTGCCAAAAATATTGCCTTCACTAGGAATACGTGTACTGCATGTGTCTCAATAACATCATAATTTTAGCTCTGTTGCTCTTGTTACCTGACGATTGAAGGCAAAACAATGATCATTTAACTGTTTCAATGGTTGAAAAAAAACTTTAAAATATTTTTGAATTAGAAATATATTTTATCTTTTCTTTTTTCATTTGTAATTAAAAACCAAAAATTAATAAAAAATAGGGAGGGAAATGGGTTCTTCAAATTTCCAGAAAGTTTTACAGAATGGCTTTCTGCCAGAAATTTTTCATTATGGCTGTCCTACAGAACTGGTGTTCCTTGCATTATAGCAGATAATTTTGGATTATTTTAAGTAAACTTAAAAAAAATATTTCCCATGTGTTTGAATATACTCATCAGAACACCCTAAAGGGGAAAATTTTGTTGCAAAAAATTAGACTTCTGAGGTAGCTCAAGTAAATGATAGAGATTTATCAACGGTCAGAAATATCTCATGATGAAATTTCAAATGTCTTCTGTTCTCCTGTTTGTTGCCTCCTCATCATAGCATCCATGTAACAGACACAGTTTATGCTGCTCTGGTTTCTCAGGTCCTACTAAGAGCAGGAAACTACATAGAGAGGGGATTTATGATCCTATAAATAGCTGCTAAATTTAAGATGCTTACATTTGTATATAAAAGCATACAGTTACATATATGTAAGTACTTACAGACATAAATCAGAAGCATGTCAAATCCTCCAAGTGTTGGTTTTCATCGAATCAATAGGGAAAAGAGACAAAATAAAAAGAAACAGTAACCATCTCAGAACTTCTTTTCTTTGGGATCACATTTTTACTGCTGTTCATACATTTTTGACATAATTTGAGTTCTAACAGAGATCCAATTTTGTGCAGCCATCAAGAACACTGATTTGACTCTGAATATGCCAAAAAGCCTTATGGTCATTTGGAAGATATCTGATATTTCTAGGTATATCCAAATTATTCTGTCTCTCCAAAAGCAGCTAGTTACTCTACTAGATTAATCTTTCCTGTAGTTTTCTGTAACAAGAACTGATGAATTGCTTGATATTTTCTTTGCTGTTATCAAGGTAAAAGGCTTAAAGAAATGCAATTATTTTGAAAGGTGAATTTGTTTTTCATTATTCACTTGGTTGCTTTGTGACTTGTACTGTCGATATCTGTTTCTATTAAGAACATTCTTAACTCCAATGTATTTTCTAGCTTCTGTCAAGGACATGATATTCTGTCTTTATATGCCCACTTTTCTAGACCAAGCAAAAACAAATTTCCTCATGCTAATTGAAATTCTGTCTGCTGGTGAAGCATTTGTTAATGTCCAAGAAGCTAGGCAGGAGCAAGCCAGCAAGACCTAAATGTTTCAAAAGTCATAAGGACAGCAGGAGTGTCCAGTAGAGAAGGTCTGGGAAACTAGACTGTAGTGGAGTTCAGGCTCACACTTTTGATAGATGTGGGCATCATATTTTGAGGCAGGCAGTCGAGTCATATGGATGTAAGCCGTCCCAGACCACTTTTCCTGAGAGTAGAGAATGGGCACCAGTCCAAGAGAGATTTGTTTAGCATGTGCACACAGCCTAGCTTTCCAGAATACCAAGTCAGCAAGAAGCTGGATCTCAACTTCAGCAGAAATACTTTGCATAGAAACAGTCTTCCAAAAGAAAATCCCATATGCTTGCAAGAAGGCTGGGTCCAACACTTTGCCAAGCAAAGCTTTGTGGGTCATGGTTACATACGGCTCACACACACAGTCCATAGGAAGCATGCAGAAAGTTTGCTGCATGGCTAAATCCTTCTTCCTGCACTGAATCATGCAGACATAGAATAACTTTTTCAGAGGCTGTGTTGATTTAACTTGTTGTGGAAGACAACAATGAGGCCCATGACAAGGTTATCTTCTTTTTTCTCGTGGCTTCTTTTCTGAACCATCAATATTTTTCTAGATGTTCTATTTATCTTCTATTTATCTACTGTTTGATTTGTTTTCTGTTTCTAAACAGTACTCAGATTAACTTGTAGGGATAATTTGTCTCTAAATGAATTCACCTTCCTATCAAGAATTCCTCAAATGAAGAAGATGAGGTGTTGCTTCTGAGACAAACTATTACATGTGAATATCTATGTGGCATATGCAATAACGGCAACAATAATATGCATTATATATGTAATTTTGTGCTCTTCCCCAGTTAATTGCATTAATGAAAACTATCTTCATACTTGGTTTCTTTGCTCATTATTGCTTCCCATGCTGCTGTCAAATAATAGACATATCGTGCATAATTGCTGGGAAAAAAAGCTAATTTGAAACATTGTTGGGTATCATTATTTGAATTTCAGACTTCACTTTCTTCTCACTTTTACCAGTTTAAATATAAATTATCTTTTCACCTGGATTATTTCTGTTTTGCACCAGTGATAGTGCAAGGCAACCAGTTCCATAACTTTCAGTTGCTGACACATGACTCTGTTTGTACCTGCAAATTACATGTGCATCCCAAGCACCACAGCCAGCTGGTAGAGCTTTTGTTGATTTCCCTACTCTCCAAAAACAGAGCAACCCCATGCAAAAGACCCTCTGGAAAGGGCACCTGCAGCACCCTCTACTTGGGTATCATGCCTGGGAATTATTAGGAAGTTGTGCATGTTCCAAAATCAGACCAGGGAACATTTCAGGCACTTGACAGTATAGATAAACATCTATCGGTGTCTGGGAACATTCCTGGGCATGATTTAAGACATTAATACAGACAAAGCCATTATAGTCTGTGGTTCTAATGGAGAATAGGAAATGTGATTGAATGGCTCTACTGAAAAATGCTAAATGGTATTAAATTTTTTTTCATTATTGTCTCATCTTCCACTTCATAAAAGTTAACTATTCCAGACACTTGACTGTACCAGGCTCACTGACATCTTTCTGTATTTTTTACCTCCTAAGACAAAACAAAACGTTTGTCTTAGAGACATTCTCACAGCAAGTCTGCAAATTCCTTAATAAAACATCCATCTATCAGTTCCTGTCACTTTCCTGACTTGAAAAGGAGTGAGAATACTTTTGTAGTGCACTGACTGCATTCAAAATAATTTTTGAGACATTTCTTAATATGGTTGCATTCAGATGTCATCAGCCTTTACAGGACATGTCTTTTTGTTAGGTCAGCAATTGAATTTACTGTTGTTGTTGTGAAACTTGGTTACATTATGTTCTCTTTCCTTGATGCTGATCTCTGAAAATGCATAGTGATCTAAAAAAGACTTCCCAGGTTTCTTCTTGTATTGTGGTTTGAGTTTTTTTATTCACTTTCCTATGCTTTTTCAATTTTATTTAATATTGAAAATCCTCTGGGTGACATGAAACATAAAATACGGAAGAATTTTTTATTATATCTTTTTCAAAAGTCCTTGAGAACTTAGGCCAGGATTTCATGGCTCTAACAAACCTTGCTATGTGTGTTGATTAAAAAATTCCCTCTAGCTCTTTCTTACCCTGTGTGGCAGGAATCACACTTCAGTGTTGTGATTCTAGCATTGTGCATCATACCAAATAAATTCTGCTGTGTGATGGCATAAAAGCACCTCAAGGACCAGCCACAACTTCCTTACTAATCTCATTTATTGCGGTGTTTTTTTTCACTCTCTGGGTACTACTGATAGTCTGGTTATCTAGTAAAACCATAGCAACTACAGAGCTAAATCACAGAGTGGCCAGAAACATGAACAGGTTCACTAATGCCTGATAACTTGGGACCTCTGAGAAATCACTGCAGAAGATCCTATTGCCAAAGACCAAGGGAAAACACAAATTCCCTGGGTTTCCCTGAAGGGCACATATGTAATGCACATCACCATTCATTATGTGTCATACACTGCAAGCTGTCTCCCACTGTCCTGTGGGATTCTAGGTTCTTCATTTCACCATGAAGCACTGATGAATAAGTATAAAATCGGGGTGGGAAAAGACTCTGGAAATTTAGCTCGCATTAACCATATTAACTTCTTACGGCTCAATTCTGGTGAAACCATCCCTCACTGGAAGAGACATGGATTAAGAGAGAGAAGCAGTCTCCTAAGATGTCTTATGAATTATTGACACTATAATAACAGAATTCACTTGGTTTCTCTTTAACTCTGGAATATGGCTGATGGCACTTTTTTTTTTTTCAAATATCACCCAGTGAGCTGATATAGAAATACTACTTAACATGAAGCAATTTCTTAGATTAAAAAAGGATTTAGTATTCCTTTTTTGAAGGGATTTAAATTACTTTCTAAATGAATAATTAAAAATAGATTATTTTAAACTTATTTAAACAATATATATTAAGTACAAATTAATCTATAAGTTATAAAATTTAAATTATGGAATAATTTTCACATTTCCTTTCAGGAATGTGGCTTTTAGGAAAACCACAACAGATGCTAACCTCCGCAAATAAGAAGAAAATTTTCTCTATATATGTTATAAATAACCTAAAAGATGGTTAATTCCCAGTACTTAGGAAGTAGCATTTAGGAAAAAAATAGGTTACTTCTATATTAAGCTTCCTTGAATATATGCAAAAATGGTGGGTAATTTACAAATTAGATGAAATTGCCCAGGTCAAGG